>JAKUCV010004876.1:0-17993 GCA_028386065.3 Turnera subulata | reverse complement strand
TTTTTTTATTTCTGGACTGGGCCAAGTCCAAGCACAGCCCAAGGCCCAAGCTAGAGCCCAGGCGCGCACAGGACCAGCCCAGACCCAACTGACCAAGCCCACAAAACACAACCCAATAACACAGCCCACACAAAAGCTCAAGCCCAACCCACAAAACATCGGGTCAACCCGACCCATCCAGCTCGGCCCGGCCCGCGAGACCCAACCCGCCAGGCATCCGGGTCAACCCACGCATATCCGGGTCGAGTCCACCTCCAAATGGATCTGCTCACCTTGGGTGAGTTCCGACGGCGCGGCGACGCAGGCGGCACAACGGAACGGCAGCTGCAGCAAGGTGGCGTGCAGGGAGGCGACGACGGTGGCGTGTCGCGGCGAGGCGGTGGCGCTGTGGTGGAGGGGCGCGAGCAGCTGCTTGCTTCGTCGGCAGTGGGTCTCCTCAAGGCGGCGCCGGCTGCTTGGAGCTGCAGAGGCGGCGGCGAAGAAGCGAGCAGGAGGGCGGCCGAGGTGCGTGCAGGGAGAGGTGGCGGTGAAGGGTGGTGGTCCGGCGGCTCTTCTTCTTCCCACTTCTTTTCTCTTTTTTTTTTTCTTTTTCTTTCTTTTTCCGTTTTCTCTCTTTTTCTTTCTCTCATTTCTTTTTTTCCTCTCCTTTTTTTCTTCTTCCGATTTCAGTTTCTTCTTCTTCTTTTTTCCTTTTTTTTCTTTTCTCTCCATTTTCTTTTTTTCTTTTCTTCCTCTCCTCTCTTCCCCGGCTTCCTTCTTCTTATAACTATAAAGTTTACTATTAAGCTTGTGATTAACAATAATATAGTTCGTCCATATTACGGGCGAAACCGATCCGGACCAGAAAATAACAGATACCTCCTTAGTTATTTTCCGGTGTGATTTTCCGAGAAATTCCGAAACCCGAAAAATACCAACTTAGTTTCGAAAAATCCACGGGAAAATCACGAGCGCGGGAAAACCCTCGGTTTCGAAAAACGACTTCCGATTTACCTCGAATTAATTACCCGAGATTAATTCATTCGGTAATTCACTGTATAATGACTTTAACAGTCCCGGTAAAAATCCAAATTTTACCCGGGCTGTTACAAGCTAGCTAGATCCTCTGGAGCAATATTATCGCTTCTAATTGTTGATTTTTACTGGTGATGAGGAGATCAATAGGAAACATAGCAAACTTTCAATGTGCTTCATGTACAGAATTATTGTCATGTTACTAATTGATGAGTATTGCAAATTAGAAATATATAAATATATGTATTTCTATTAATGGGTTATCATTATAGCTTCAACGCCAAACATATATAAGTGCTAGCTAGGTTGCTGCATACATAGAAAATGCCTAGCTAGAGAAAATAAATTGTTACATAATAATAGAGTAGCTCATTATTTGTTGATGGCTAATCAAGCATAATTGTGTGTAGCCTATTTGCTAAATTTGGAGAAACATTTTGATGAATTTTGCACCCTTCTGATCTGCAAGGGGATTGTATGTGGATATCATAGAAGGCCTATTCCAATGTAGAAGAATAAAAGGGCTAAGAGACTTTAAAAATTATAGGTATATTTTTTTTAACACCTAATTAAGTTCTACTGCTAGTTTAGCTCACCTGCCTAGCTAGATTTCGCAGATTCAAGGATCAATGGTAAAAGGGAGGACTACGTTCTTTTTGTTGGAGTTTTCACTGGAAAGACCTAGACATGGTTTGGTCAGGCCCATCTTAATCCTATGGAAATGACAAAGCGAATTAGTCCAATAATATCCAATCAACAGCTTCTTTTGTGGGCTGCATATCATTATGATGATCCAACAATAATTATGCGATCAGATCCAACAAATGCACTCCACACCAGAAGTCCCTTCTCCCTCAAATACAATGCCAAATACCTTGGCTAAGGCTTGGCCTTGGTGGTCAGTGACAAGAGAAAGGTCCATGGGTTACTCAAACCAAACCCTATGGTGTGGAACCCAAGGAAGTGGTGACAAAGTTTGAGTTTCTGCCATCAGAGCGTGACATTAATAGCCTGGTGCACATAAAAAGACTACTGTCGCAGCAACAAATACTTGACAAGTTTGGGCCGGAATTAACGAAGAAAGGCCTAATGGAGAAACTTAAAATACACCCATATTTTTTAAACACCTAAATCCCATTCCCAGTTTAGCTCCCTCGGCTTGGCTAGGTTAAAGATTGAGGGTCACGGTCACCTATATATGGAGTTGGAGAAACCAGATTCCATTTGCTAGACTTTTAAAAGAAAAGACAAAAAAAACAAAGAACCGTAGCCAATGTTTGGTTTGGGCCCATTATTTAAAATGACAAACCCAGTAATCAATCTACGATATCTCCTAGCTGTGGGCTACGTATCTGATCCTTAAGGTCACTCTTGATTATTCTTTTGTTGCCAAGGCTCTTTCTTTACTGTCTTTTACATAAGCGAATTAGCGAAGTAATGGGCTTCACTAATCAAAATTTTGAGTCGGATCATCAGTCCACTAAGTTGTTGATAGAAGTTCTCCTAAAAAAAACTAATCTTTCCCGTGCGCAACACTCTTCATCCCGAGGGTTCTTTTTTTGTCAGTGCGTGCATTTGAACTTTGACCCGACTAATCCAAGTCTGACCCAGGGCTCGGATACTTGACTATGGTAGGCAAGCCTCCCGATTATACGAATCCAGGACCTCCTTAAATGGAATCAAATCGCTTATTACTTAGGGCAACCCATAGTTTACTTTAAGGGAACCAATTAAGCTCCCAACCACTCCAAACATGAGCTGCCTGTAGTTCAGTGGAAAAAGACTTGCATTGTGTGTCCCCATGCACTCCCCATGCCTCATCCATCAACTAGTGCGTGCAGCTATATATAGCTTATTCCTTTCAATCATTTTCAGGGATTCCAATTTCTTCCTATCCTAGTGCACCCACGTACATCTTGCACCACCTACATCTTGCATTTCACGTAAGTGATTGAGACATACTGTAAAGTTATTGTTAGTAATGTGCCCAAAAGCCAATCAATGGATGATCGTATGTAGTCATGTATATACATTAAGGTTGTTCCAATAAATATGTTTATGAGATAAACGCTTGCACATATTTATAACACTAGAATATTTTATATTCTTAAATGTCCCTAGTCGATTATTATTATGGATGGGTTGTAATAATAAATTAAGACTAGCTTATGTTGAGAATTATATGAGATATGAATTCTACATACGGGTACAAGTTAGAGAACTTGTGGACCGGACCGACCTACATAAGAACCCTACATGGAACGTTATATGATTGTCATTAGTGGTTCTTATATGTATTGTCCTTAGACTTGAGATCATCAAGGTTCCCAACATATGAGTCGTATACTTTGATATTATTCCTGGTCATTCGTAACTGAGTGGACTTAAGGGTAATCATTGGGTATATGATATAATGTGTAGTGGGTTTTGATTGATCGAGATGGGATTCGTCCAGCCCATATAACGGGTATATTATCAGATGGCCTCTTGATAGAGTTGAACTGCTAAATGCGTGGCCACGCTCGGATTATGTGATATGATGATATCATGAGTATCCGTTTTACACAGTTAACTCGGGGATCAAGAAACTAAGATTAAACATATACGAGATTGACGTTATTCCATGTCTCGTGTTTAATCTTGATAATGGGACGAAAGGACGATGACATGTTTCCGAGGCATAATAAATCAATACTGATCTTGTCGTTTGGGTAGCAATGATGTGTTGCTAGACACCGCTCATTGTTTATAATTGTAAAATAAGATTTTATAATTATTGCCACACGTTACAAGTGCCTACAGGGTCACACACTTAGAACTGTTGATTCGAGCTGGTGGTTGAACCATGGTTGGACCGTGATTCGACCAGGTGGGTGGACCATAGTTGAACCTTGGTTGGACCATGGTTGGACCGGGTCATTTTGGGCTGATTTGGTTCACTAATTATCAGAATTATTGAACCAAAATTAATGCCACATGATGTGTAATCCCATTAATGCTTAGTGGAGCATCCATTAATGCTTAGTGGAGCATTAAGACATAGTGGAGATATGATTAGGCTTAAAGTATAATCATGATGGTTAATGCATGATGATGTTGGCCATTGTCTCGTTAATCTATGCATTAATTATGTGTATAAATAGGGCTTGATAATCAGATTATCAACACACACAACATTCACACACAATTTAGATTACACACTTCATTCTTTGAGAAAGAAAGAAGCACATATAAACACTAGTTTCTAGCTCTCGAAAATTCTGTAGCTAGCACTGCGGTTCGGGAGTGCTCAGGTTAGTGATCGTGAGACGGTTGCTAGAAGTCATTAACGGTTCGTGTGGATACCGTAGAGGAGCCAGATTTCTTGTCGGGTTCTTGCTGATTCTACACTACAGTTGGGTGAAAGACCTCAACCGAACAAGGTACGAAAAATTGTTATTCGGTTTAGTTAGCTTCACTTGGATCCTTCATGAGTACCGGGTCTTTCCGCTGCGTTTTGATTGTCAAGTTTGCATGCCCGGTTACTAACAGTGGTAGCGGAGCCTCTTGTGAAACGCTAAACCGAATTTGTTGTGCATATGTATGATATGCTCATAGTGATATATATGATATGCTGTATATGATGTAGCATGTTCATGATATGTTGAATTCGTTTTTGTATGTGTGATATATGTTGAGGTTTGTTTTTGTCAAAAGTGTTTGACAACAAGTACTTGATTGGTATGTGATATCAATCAAGGTGTTTTTGGCAGTAAGTTGAATGAGTTCGACAAAGAAAATCGATTGCCGGTTTTTTGTATAGATCGATTGTCATTCTAGTACGATTGTCGTCCTTTGTCAGGTGCAAGGTTGTGAATTAATACACTGTGCAAGTGAGTCCTGTCTAGGAGGCTGGGTTTTAAGTGAACCTTTATTCCTCTAGTCTTTCCTGGGGATTTATCTTGGAATGATAATTCTGTCTTAGGAGATCGGCTACACCATCTTTCCTGAGAATTATCGAATCAGTTCAATTCACTTCTTGTACGGGCACTATGCACCACAAGAAATTTCCTAGATCGAGGAGCTAGTCAGTCTTTGATCACAAGTTAAACATCGATGTTCAAGAGTTAAACATCGATGTTCTTGAACATTGCCAAGTAGTTGGGAGAATCAGATTCTCACGACATCGATGTTCTTATATATTTTTGGTTTCCAATTTTACAAAACATCAATATATGATTTATCAAGAACATGCATAAGATGTATAGGAATAATATGTTGATGTAAATATTAAGTTCCTCTTGTGTTGCCTTCCATGATAAGCACTCATCATTGCTTTGATCAATACTTGGTAGGTTTTGCCAAAGCAAGGTGCCAATATTTATCCTAGCAAGGTGCGACGGGATAATTGTAATATCCGAACTGCTTGTTATGGGTTGAACTTAACTAGGTCATCTCAATAGGATTGAAGACTTAGAGGCAAGGAGTTGAGCTAAGTCTATGAGATAGACAAGAACAAGTGTTGTTCACTCAACTATCCAGGAGTTACATGAGATGTAATTGACAAGAGTTGTCTACCTAAATAACTATGATATAAGTGATCAGCCAAAGCTGACTTATCTTGTAGTGAAATATGGATCTTGGCCTACTCATAATTATCTTGATTTATGTAGTAGAAGCATCACTTAATAAAATTCCTTATTAAGTGATTTTATGAATACATGACTCTTATTTGTGTAAGTTGATCAATGTTGTAGAGTTATCATGGCACAAAACACTAGTACACACATGATCCATTGGCCAACGATCCACATCGATGCAATGATGCAAATGCAAGTGATGCACAGCCCCTTGGGCACAAACACCAAGCCAACCATAAGTCAATAATAAATAATACATGTAACAGAGGTGCTAATAGCAAGCCAACCAAGCAATTGGGCCATCTGCCCAGCAAGCACACAATAGCAACTATCACAAGTACGCATCACCTACTTACCTAGCATTTTAGCACAACCATACCAATTATTCCCTCCCTTTGGAGCCCTTGGGCATCCCGGGATCATAAGCCCCTGTCACAAACATATAAATTCACATCATAACCCTAGAATAACAAGCATAGCATGTAAACCACAATCTAATTACACAACACTTATCTATCCCCAATTCGGGAAGAAGCTGCCCTGCACCATCAGTGAATTCAACCCGAAATACAAAACCCTTAAAGTCAGAACCAGCTTCGGGCCTCAACATAAGAGTTGTAGGCCTGGCTCTTATCTTTCCATAGCCACCAAGAACACCAAATTCCAGGCCGTCCAACTCCAGTTATGGCTCCTGAATCAACTCGAGGTCAAGCAGCTGGACTGCTGCAGACCAGTCCATTTAGAGAGAGTATAACTCGCTCAGTTCAGCTCCAAAATCCACCAAACCGGTGTAATATGAAAGCTAGGGATTTTAGCTAACCGTAGGCTTTTGTTTCACTGAATTCCAACTGGTGGTTTGGCCGGAATCCTTATTTTGGTGGCCAGGGGTCAGTCTGGCC
The DNA here is from genome assembly GCA_028386065.3 of Turnera subulata. Taxonomy (NCBI): domain Eukaryota; kingdom Viridiplantae; phylum Streptophyta; class Magnoliopsida; order Malpighiales; family Passifloraceae; genus Turnera; species Turnera subulata. The sequence goes on along the minus strand of JAKUCV010004876.1, from coordinate 11,461 downwards.
GAGAGCAGAACCCCTAGGCTCACCTCTCCTCCTTTCCCCTCTTTTCTCTCTTTCTCTCTCTCTCTCTCTCTCTCACCTATCACGATTTGGTTCTGATTAGAATGAGTGAGAGGTGTCTGGTTTCACCCCCTTAAGTGATGGTAAGTAGGTTACTAAGCACCTACTTGCCACAGTTGCCAACTTGGTGCCACTTGCACCAAGTTGGTGCCACCTCATGCTTGTTTCCCATCCAATTAGTTTGTGGCAATCAACCTGCTAGCTTGCACTCCCAAACCACCAGCAGCTTGTTCCCGAGCCACATGTCTCATTCTGATTGGTCGGTTTGGCCAATTACGTATTTACCCTCATCGAGCCCAATTGTGCACCGATGGGCACCCCGGTGCCCCCGTTGTGCACCAATTGTGCCAACCCGAGCCAACGGGTATCTCATTTGGGCAATTGTGCCTCCAATGCACCAATTGCACCTAATTAATATATTCCTAACATAATCCATCACTTTATCGACTGATTAATAAAGTCGAGCACTCAGTATCCCCTAAATAGGTCAACCGTGCCATTGGGTCACCACGAACCCATTTGTGCACATTAGGCCAAGCCAATGCGCACCATTGTCCTCAATCCACTACTAGCACGTGTTACCGATCCAAAACCCATAGTATCATGTATATATGAAATGTGAGCATCACGCACAAGATACCGAATACAGGATCCAACTAACAAAAATGTCCTCGAAGGACAAGTAACACCTGGCTCTCATCAAACAAGTATCCCCCTAGGTACCTAGGCGTACCTAGGGTATCACATCATCCCCTCCTTCAAGAATTTCGTCTGCAAAATTCAGATGTTTTTGTATCCTTATAGATAACATCAACCCGTTATTGTAACACTCAATCATCTTCCTAAATATGCTCATATGCTATCCCATTATTCCTCATTACTTCCAATATATCTCAAATGTGCTACTCAACTCATAACTCAGTCCTATGTATCTCCTATCCATTTGCCTTGAATTCATTCTTGAGTTCAGTCCCAACTCCTCATTGTCTTCCAAGCTTGATACTTACAATGTACAGTCCTTATATATTATTGTGATCATATCTCACATAACTCGTTGTCCCATTTCACATACCTTAACGACTCAATCGAAATCTTATAGATTCTAATTCTATCAACTATCTATCACTCCTTACCACGGTACAAATGGTTAGGCTAAGCAGTACTTGCATATTTCTTTCAAAACATTATGAAAACATTGTAAATTATGGCCACATAGTAAAAGTAAACAAAACTGTGCAATGTACTGCAAGCCATCCAAATGTAACCATACGAGTTCCCACTATAACTCTTTAACACGATACATCACTCAATAGACAACTACAGTCCACATACTCGTTCCCTCATCTCTAATACCACTACGCTTCCACTGCGCACATTGAGCATCTACCAAGCAAGTAGCACCATCAATCATCACAAGTAAGCAAACCCCACTTACCTCTTACTCACCCCACTGTGGTGCAGTACCTGCACTCAACCATGCCAATTGGCCGTCATGGCCAATTATCCCAACCGGCCACAAAATGTGCTACCCGCACACTACTATGCCAATTGACCAACAAGGCCAACTATTATCCCAACCGAACCTTAAAATGCACCACTCGCACACTAGTGCGTATACTAGGATTGTAGTCGGCCAACCGGGCCACAAAATGCACCAGTTGCACACTAGTGCATGCACTGGCGCTCTAATCGGCCAACCGGACCAATTGTCCCAACTAAGCCAGAAAGTGCACTACTCTTACACACCGGTGCTTCTCAAGCACACCAATTGCACCAACTGAACTACAAAACTATCCAGCTCGGACCAATTGCACAACCGCAAGTTCAATTCCATCCCAAACAAGCCAATCATGCTTCCGCAATGTTACTCCGCTTATACCTCACAAAAGATATAATACTTCATATTCATCCCCAATTCCATCACCATACTTCTTCAAAACATAATAGTCCGCATACTAACTCCGTTGTCCCTTACTACCTACCATCGAGCTATGGTTCTTAATATACGAACCACTCATTTACACTTAAGAGATCCTATTTCAAGAAGAGTACCCGAGGCTACCTCAAATCCTACTTTAACTTAAATCATCTCGATCCACCGTTAACTTTCTCCACAACTCTTCACACATCTTTAAATTCATCAAAATCATTGCTTGCTTCCATTAGTACATTATTCCCAACCTCTCCATGCCATCATGGCATGTTCATGAATTGCCGATCTGCACATCAAGCAAACTCAAAAATACAACAACATATAAAACACAACAACACATATAAGAAGCAAGTCTCTCACCAAACCCCAACATCTAACTTGATGGGTACTAACCAAGACTCAACACCCTATGTCCCTTAGCAAAATTTTATAACCTGGCTCCGCTACCATATCTGTCACGCCCCCGCCTAAGCATGACTGGCAAGGCATCGTGTGCACCCACACCGTGCCACAAGACACCCCAAGGCCTATACTCGAACACATAGAAGCTAATTGCCTTTGTCTAGCGGGTTACTAACCAAAGCACGAGCGCAGCGTAAACGGAAGCAAAACAACATTTGCAAAGGCAAAAGAAAATACTAATTATATAAACTCATTTATTAAGCCATATCCTCTAATGTTATAAAATTCTTGCTACAAGGTGCACCTACCTTTTCGGCGCTCATTCCAGAAGAACTCTAAAGTTAAACGTGCTTGACTTGGAGGAATTCTAAGATGGGTGACCTCCTGGGAAGTTTTCCCCGGAAACATGCGAATGATGACAAAGCATGTTGGAAAGGTCCCGTGTTGGTCTGTAGTGACAGTCGACAAGCCGGGACGTTTCAGTTATTATTCTTTTCCACTATTTCTTTTGGAAGAATGCCTTGGTCTCATTGTTAATATCTGGGTGGGAAATAATTATAGGTATGTGATATTTTCACTGAAAGAGTACGGTGTTGGTGCCTCTTGGACCAAATTATTTTTTACTCATCCATCTCCTCCAAGTAATGTACCTTGCTTATTAAAGGTTCCGATTTGTAAGATGAACAATAGGGAGAAGATAGTGATGAGCACATCTAGACTCCCGAGACTCCCGAGAAGGAATAGGAGAATACAAAAGATCGGATGAATCAGCTAGAGTCACATCTATCAAAGATGACACCCTAATGCAGAAAGAGCCTTCGGAGTTGATAAAGAAACTCAGTTCACTCCTAGTAGAGCTACTTCAGTTATACACAAAGGAGGAGTTGCAAAAATTAGTGAATCCATAATGACCTTATGAAGGTTCTATGAGTCATTAAGATTATGAACGAGTAGTGAAGATATTAATGGAAGTGATGACTGCGCTCACAGGTTGAACCGTCCTCTTGATAGCATGCCGACTGGGCATGGCTGTTGTGTAACAGTGTGCCGTGTTTTTTCCGGCCCCACGTAAATCAAGATAGGCAAGGAATAGACAAGTCTGGCTGTGAGGAAGAAATACCCCAATGGAATCGACCATGTGAAGGAAGGTGTCACCACCGGATCTCCCTAGATAATGGGCGACGATTACAGACGTTGGAAGAAAGGGTGCAAAGCTTAGAACAAATAGTTCATGGATCTTCATCACATGCTGAGTCAAGACTGACGAATTTTACACCCATCCCCGTGTCATTAAGGAAAATGCTTGAGATATGTATGAATATGAATCTACTAAAACCCTTGGAACCAACGCTATACCAGGCGATAAAAGGAGTTTCGAAGTTGTTTTGTGACTTCCATCAAGTACGCGGTCATACCACGAATACCTGCTTCAGGCTCCGCCATGACTTGCATGATCTGATCGATGCAAAGTTACTGAGTGTGCTTGATATGAATGGGAATTAAATGAAGGTACTGAGGAGTAGTATGGGGCGAGGCCATGTGGGGTTGAAATGAATGGTTTTATCTTCCAATAGATGTACTTTGACTTACATCAGAAATAAAAGTGCAATATTCTCATTCATTTGCATCAATGTGCTAATGCATAACTTCATAATGTACCATTGGGCTTTGCTCAGAAACATTTCAAATGAACTCCGATGACCTAATTCTGTGGATGTGACCTAAACATCTACCTGTATTCCATCAACCATGCATCCCATCTGGCCTTTTCGACGTCTTTCCAACCCGACATCCATGTCGACCCCATCACATCTACCTTGAACACTTACCTAGATGAGTTGCTTCCCAAAGATGAATCCGGTTTCCGAAAATATCTATTCGAATGCACTTCTTCAAAAAAAGGGCCACTTCTCCTAGAAAAAAAGGAAAAAAAAGCGAAAATAGGGAAAAAAAAAAGCGAGGAAGTGACCCTTATTGCTCAAATGATGATTCATCTCCCATCCCTTGAAATTGGAAAAACAAAGTCATAGTAAACAAAGACAAGTGTTCTCCTGCTACCTTTAGCCTTCCATAAAACACCGTCTTGACAAAGACCAGATCCACAGATACGTAGGTAACCCGGCAACAGACCCGGTCCATCTGGTTTCTAGGTTGGTCCAAAGGAAAAGATTGGAGCTTATGCTTAATATGCCACGAGGGTATTCGAATGCCAAATTGATTGAGATATTGTGTTTGGGGAAGATGAGGTTATTCCTTAGTATGGTTGATTAAGTGATTCACCTAGTATAGGCTGAGCTTATTCTCTTTTTCGGAGGATCGAAATGTTAACTGCCCGTAGTTCATTAGTGGAATGGTTTAATGATTGGCTAGTACTTCTCGGTTTCAGTGATCATACGGATTCGACTGATGATTGCCTCATTCTTCTCGACGGATTGCTTTGGCAGTCGGCTTCTTGATTTTTTTTAACGATTATATGGGTTTGGTTGGTGGTTAACTTATTTCTCCCGGTGGAACGGTCTTGACGGATAAATGGGTCTCTTCGGTTTTTAGTGGTTCGATGAACTCAATTTAAAATAGCCCAGCTCCTCCCGCTGGTACTTTAGATGCGCCTTGCTCTTGCCTCTATCAAGTGAATTCACCTAGAATTCGGTCAACATACCCTCCTAATGGTGGCCTCCCACATTCCAAAGGGCTCTTGTATTCTTCACCAGTCCCCCTGAAGTTTATGGTCTACTCCTCCAATGGACATCAAAGCATATCCGGCCAGAGTGGTCTCCATATTCCCCGAGCATAGCGATCTCCGTGTCTAAAGGCCACTATCCATACATGAAAAGAGGAAGGAGAAGAAAGAAAAGAAGAGAGTCTGCTGGGTCGAAAACCGGAAAAGGCAGCCTAAGGAAAAGTTAGGACCAAAATGAGATTGGGGATAGTAGCCAATGATGAAGACAGGCTTGCCCACTAGATCATGTTGTTCTTCGGATAAAGACTTCTCATTGAAGGCTGAACGCTCAGTTGGTTATGCACAGCCATTTCGGGCCTACCGTCTCCACGTATCTTTGAAGGGATTCCCACTCACTTATCTGTTCTTCCTAGTCAGAGGATTCACCATCCATTCAGTAAGGATGTTTACCCATAAGGCCCTGGTTGGAATTCGAGTGCATGAGTTCATAAGTTATTGGGAGTTCCTCTCTTAGTCTTTGCATTTTCAACGGGATGACTTGCTTTTGTTTTATTCGATTTTTACCTTGGCTCATGAAGTTTTCAAAATTCACGCATCATGTTAGGAGAATTTTACACACCATGGAGAAAGCGTTTACATTCAGAAAAGAATAAAAACAACTAGCTCATGTAGAACTAGAATTCACTCGCATCATATACATTTGCATGAAGAGAAAAGTGAGTAAAAGGGATAGAAGAAGAGAAGAAGAGAATGTGAAATAGTAAGTAAAAGGGGATAGAGGTAGAGAACTAGAGAAAGAGAAAGAGTGGAAGAAGAAAGAGTCGGAGAAGAGGAGTAAAGGAAACATGTCATGGCATTTGCATGTAGAAACTAGGGGCATACCCTATGCATTGAAAGGATGACACGTTTAGGCATGCCCATGCATCATAAAGACATAGATATGGGTTCCTTTGATAAGGTGGATCTAGTTAAAAAATGGGAAGAGGCAACATTAAAGACTCATCATCTTGTGTAGACTGGTATATCCTGAGGTCGTTAAATCAAAGGGGCACGGCATGCCTAAGTTTGTAGGCCATTGCTATTAGATTTCAGCCACAGGTGAAGGGCATGTCGTGCCTCGGGTGTTTTTTGAACTTGTCAAAATGGACACCACGCAGTAGGAGTATGAATTGCTTGCACGGAACAAAGTTGAGAGTATCATGAGCCCTGATCTTGAGAATATTTAGTTTTACGGGGCATGCTGCCCCATGATTTGAGTTAATTTCTAGGGGGCATGCTACCCCAGTTACGTGTTTTGTTTCCGGGGCATGCAACCCCACGTTATGAGTCGAGTTTTCTAGGGCATGCAAGCCCATATTTTGACTCACATTTTTTCTGGGCGTACAGCCCCTTCTTATGTGTTTCTGGGGCATGCTCCCCCGATATGTGTTTTGTCTCTCGGGGCATGCTACCCCATTATGTAATGTATGAGTACGTGGCTTCCCGGGGCATGCTACCCCGTTATATGATTTCCCGGGGCATGCTACCCCGTTATCAATGTATGTGATTTCCCGGGATGACGTCCTGCTATATATGTCACCTATCGGGGCATACTACCCCATAGGATTGGAATTGTAGTGACGACATTTCTTTCCCGGGGCACGCTACCCCATATATTGATTTTCCGAGGCGTACTACCACAAGTATTGATTTCCCGGGGCAAGCTACCCCACGCGACTAGGGCTTGCTACCCCGTTCTGAATCAATCCGTGGGGCATGCTACCCTGTTCCCAAAGCGTGAAACCTCGTTGCTGGAGAAGAATTTCTTTTTGGCATGCTACCCCGAGGGGTTTGTAATGCCCCGAGAATTGACTGACGGCTAATGTATGTGGTTTCCTGGGATGACGTCCTACTATGTATGTGACCTACCGGGGCAAGCTACCCCATTGGAATGGAATTGTAATCAGGACATTTCGTTCTCGGGGCACGCTACCCCATATATTGATTTTCTGGGCCATGCTACCCCATGTATTGATTTCCCGGGGCATGCTACCCCACGCGTCTGTGAGACCTGTTTGGGTCATGCTACCCCATTCTGAATCAATCCGTGGGGCATGCTACCCCGTTCCTGGGGCATGAAACCCCATTGCTGGAGATGACTTTCTTTGGGGCATGCTACCCCGAGGGGTATGTAATGCCACGAAAATTGACTGACAGCAGATGAAATGGTATGTAATGCCATGGGAGGGATGAAATGATTCCGTAGTTAAACCCAGAAGTGAGAAAATCGGAGTTCCCGTGGGAGGATGACAAATCCCGAGCCAAACCTGAGTACCCCGTGGGAGGACGATAAAATTCCGAGCCAACACCGAGTCCCCGTATGAGGATGACAAATCCCTAACCAAACCTGAGTACCCCATGGGAGGACAATAGTATCCCTAGTTAACCAAGATGAGAGGACTCTTTGTTGACAACCCAAACACTAAGTACCCCACGGGAGGACAATAGTAACCCTAGTCAGCTGAGATGAGAGGATTTTTGGCTGATGACCACCAAATAAACAAACCTGTGTACCCCATGGGAGGACAATAGTATCTCTAGTTAGCCTAGATGAAATGATTCTTGGCCAAACGAAAACCAACCCCGAGTCCCCCAAGGAGGACGATAAATCCTTGAAAACCCGAGATGAGATGGTTCCCGACCCATGGCACATACATGTCAACATCAACATCAGCATCTGCTCCGTCAAATTTGGGTATTCTTCTATCGTTGTTTTGTCTCCAGTTCCTAAAGACTAATCAACAAAGGACGTCTCCAGGATGTCATTTTTTATGGATTGATGAGAAGATTCGATCATTAGGTGAAATGTGTTTGTAATCCAATAGAGTATTAATATTTTATTAATTCTAAATTTTTGGTACATTTAGCTTGGAATTATTGAGATGATTTAATTCTGAGTGTAGTGTATTTAAAGGTTTAAAATTAATAAAATATGGATATTTAGTTGTCTTAGGCTTTTTAATTATTTTGGACTCATTTGAGATGATTTTGGGTTTAAAATAAGTTAGAGGCTTGGACCAATTAAATATGAATCCTCCAGTCTTATTGGCCCACCAAAGACCCTAGACTTAGCTGACAATTAACCGAGATTTTTGTCCAAAAATTGGGTTAATTAATTACCTAAATTATTTTTGGTATTTATGACATGTAGAGTGGAGTGAGGAGGGGGAAAACTTAATTAGGAAAAGGGGAGTGGGTAGGCTACAAGTTAGGAGGTTCTCTGGAGCTGAAAATAGGTCAAAAACTGCTAAGCAGGATCGGAATTATTAGAATCAAAACGGAGAATGAAAGAACCAATTTGGAAACAAGTGCTGGCGCATATGGCGACATGACTGCCAGCACCTGGCGGGCTTGGAGGCATGACCGGCACCGCCTGGCGGTAGTCACGGGAGAACCGCCATGGCCAGGCAGACATCCTTCCCAGTTTTGGCAGTTTTCTAGTTATTTCTTGTTCTCTTGTTTTTGGGTATCTCCGTTGGATCTAGGGATTCAAACCCGACCCTTAGACCAACATCACGTCCAGACCCCCAGAGCATAATAAATTGGTCCCCCATTCACCCTAAAAACTCACCAATTCTCTCCCTTCTCCCTCTATACACAAATAAGCTAGGTGCTTGGGAAATTTCTCTATTCCCAAGCTTAGGAACCCTTTCAAGGGTCGAAATTCTGGAGAAATTTTGTGGAGAGGAGTGGCAAGGAATCAATCTGTGCTGGGCAGTAGTATCCGTCAAAGCATCAACTCGGTAACACATGTTGGCACTGAACTCATTCCTGGCAAACTCTGGTATATTAAACTCCACAGAATCATCCCCAACTTGCAACTTCAGCGTGCCTTGCGAGCAATCAATGACAGCCCCTACGGTAGCAAGGAAGGGCCTTCCTAAATGATGGGAGTTTGGGTATCGGCCTCCATCTCCAAAACCATGAAATCCACAAGGATTTGAAATTTCCCAATCTGTACAGGAACGTCTTCAAGCACTCATATTGGATGCTTAACACTCCGGTCAACAAGTTGTAGTGTCATCCTGGCCGGCTTTAAATCCCGAAAAGACAATTTTTGAGAGAGAGACAGTGGAATCAAACTGACACTAGCACCTAAATCACATAAAGCCTTGTCAATTTTCATAGTATCAACAACACGAGGAATAGAGAAACTCCTTGGGCCTGTCCTCTTTGCTGGAAACTTTTGCAAGATAAGTCCACTACACTTTTCGGTCATAGGTACTGTCTCAGCATCCTCTATGGCTCTCCTCTTCGACACCAGGTTTTTTAGGAACTTGGCGTAGTTTGGAATCTCACTAATCACCTCTATAAAAGGTAGTGTAATGCACACCTTTTTTAGCTTCTCCACAAACTTCCGGAACTTAGCATCAAGCTTTGTCTTCTTATATACTTCGGGGTATGGAAGAGGACGCTTGTAGGGTTGCACTTCCGTCTTTTCTTCCACCTGTTCCTTCCCTTTAGAAGCCTGTGGTTGAGGTTGAGTAGCTGCCAAACTTGCTCCTTCAACCTTTTCCACTGCAGTTTGGCGAACAGTGTCACTCCGTTGCATCGGCTGCAGTTCCTTCCCACAACGTAGAGAAACGGCTGACAAGGTAGCTTCCAACAACCACGAAGCCAACAGGTGAAGGCGATGGATACCTATGGGGTGAAATATCTCTTTGTTGGCGAATTTCTGCAGTAGACAAAGAATTATTCTTAAAGTCGAATCTTCCCCCATGGCTTTTGGCTTCCATAGTTTTATTTGAATCAACAAAAAGGATGAAAAGAAGGAGAAAATACACCTACAAAAAGTAGGACTAAACTCACAAAGAGTGAGACTAAACTCACATGCAAAAAGTGAGACTAAATCCACAAAAAATAAGAATAAAACAATAGAACTAAGAACAAATCCTCTTTACTGAGGATTTTGTAATTTCTAATTTCTTTTGTAATTTCTTTTTTCTCCTTAAATTTCCTCCTAACTAAACTGAGTATGTAAAATGGAGCACTCTTATCTTTTGTTTTAGTCTGACTAATTTTTAGTTTTCTTATTTTGTAGACTACTATTTTAATTTTTGTTCTCTAAATTCTCAATAGTACAATTATCAATACCTTGTAAGGACACCGCACAGAGCCACTAGACCGCGGCGCCACCATTGTAGGCAAAGTAGAAGTCTTGGGTAATTGAGTTTTATAATGAAAGTGTCCATTGTAGGCAAAAGTAGAAGTCTTGGGTAGTTGAGTTTTATAAGGAAAGGTGTGTTCGTGAAAGCGAACATCCCTAGCAATATATAGGTCTTGAGGTGTTTAAAATCAAAACAAATATAACCCAAACGATGCCTTCTATGATCAAGCCTCAAGGGAAATACATGGTCGTAGTGCATGCAAAAATCCATTTTATGGTGAGCACATGGAGCAATAAATGGAAAATCTAAGATCTCTATTCTTGGTCATCCTTATACATACACATATTTTTATGTTTATATTAACTCTGAATTTATGGTGCTAAGTGATATTTTTTCTTTTGTTATGATTTATTGTTATTTTTTTGGATAATGGCTAGATGAACTTCAATTGTAATTTATAATACTGAATAATCTAAGTTGAAATAAATTTATAATATAATATTTTTAGACTAAATATTATAAAGGCTAGTTGAACTTAAATTGATAATGGCTAGTTGAACTTCAATTATAATTTATAATATTGAATAATCTAAGTTGATTTATTGTTAAATTTTTCCCCCTCTTGGCAGTTTCATGGGCTGCACATAATCGAGTCCACCTGCATAAGAATAGCTCCCGAGTAAGAAGAAGATGATTTTGTGTAGCTTTTATCTCATCGATGACAGCCAAACAAACAAGTCTCTACGTCAACATCAAAGAAAGCCAAGGATGATGCAGTGTGCAATCCAAACAGTAGAGGGTTTTGCTTCCAATGCAGGAGTATGCAAGCGCCATTATCTCCCCTGTAGAATCCCGGATTACAGCCCCTAACCCACATCTCCCTCCTTCCATGCCACTTGCGTCAACATTTAACTTGTACCTGAAAAGTAGTTGGTTGGTGGTTGCCATCCACGCCGTCTTGAAACAAAAATTCATCCCCCATTCACCCATAGATGGCATAACCATCCCAATGAAAAAACCAAATTAATATACGACGTTTGGGCCATGACAACAAATCGTACATACGCAAACACAACCCGCTTCGGGCCGAGCCACTAAAGAAACTATAAGTTAATACTCAAAATTCACAATAAATGCCACACCATATCAAACTCTAAATTTAAGGATTTCAAGTCAAACATCATCCCATCACCAAAGTTCAATTAATTAATCAATCATCCTATATAAAAGCGCAAATACAAA
>JAKUCV010004875.1:38360-57823 GCA_028386065.3 Turnera subulata | reverse complement strand
TGAGGTTCATGTGACTTGAACTCTCAGGTTGTAAAACGGTTTGTTAAGCACCCGGAAGCTTAACACTAGATAGTGAACTCTTCAAGTGAGCCTTGAAGGACTGGATTAGCCACAAGTTAGTTGTGTGTGAACCAGTATAAAAATCTTTGTGTCCTTCATTCTTTAAATTCCGCATTCAATTCCTGCCTATTTTTTTTTTTTCGATTTTCGCTATTCACCCCCCCTCTAGCGAAGGGTCATTGTTCTAACACAGATCCAGCCCAACACACATCCACAGCCCAACCCAGGTCGCAACCCGACCATAGGCATCCGGGTCGAACGTGGGTCGGTCTGCTCACCTTGGGTTGCAGCGGCGGCGACACGGATCGAGGCAGGAGGAAGGAAGGCGAGCGCAGCAGCGGCATCGGGCGGCTTGGAGCGGCGCGAAGGCTGCGGAGAAGAGGCGCGGCGTCGCCGGTGTCGTCGTCAGCGGCGCGGAGAAGGAGATCCGCGGGTTCTGCCGACGTCTCCTGGTGAACAGTACCGAGGCGGTTGAAGGTGACGGACTGTTCACCCCAGTTTCCGATTTTCTTCCTTTTTTTCCTTTTCCTTCTTTTTTTTCCTATTTTCTTTCTTTTCTTCCTATTTTATTCTATTTTCTGAATTTCTTTTTTTTTTTCCACTCCCTCTCTGTTTCTTTTTTTTTCTATTTTTTCTATTTTTTTATTTCTTTTCCTTATTTTTTTCCTTTTTCTTTTCTTTCTTTTTCTTTTTCTCTCTTTTTTTTTCCTCCCCTCTTCTTCCTTTCTTCTCCTGCTTCCCTCTTTTTATAAACGGAAAATTTACTGTCACACTGTACGTCTTGTGAATCAGCAATAATGCAGCCTGTCTGCATTACAGAGCGAGTCCGGTCCGGACCAGAAAATAACTGATACCCCCTTAGTTATTTTCCGGTGTGATTTTCCGAGAAATTCCGAAACCCGAAAAATACCAACTTAGGCCCGAAAAATCCACGGAAAAATCACGAGCGCGGGAAAACTCTCGGTTTCNACGTCTTGTGAATCAGCAATAATGCAGCCTGTCTGCATTACAGAGCGAGTCCGGTCCGGACCAGAAAATAACTGATACCCCCTTAGTTATTTTCCGGTGTGATTTTCCGAGAAATTCCGAAACCCGAAAAATACCAACTTAGGCCCGAAAAATCCACGGAAAAATCACGAGCGCGGGAAAACTCTCGGTTTCGAAAAACGACGCTCGATTTACCTTGAATTAATTACCCAAGATTAATTCAACAGAAAATTACGGTAAAAAGACTTTTACAGTCCCGGTAAAAATCTAAAATTTTTACCGGGGCTGTTACAAAAGGATTACCAAATATCCTTAGTAATAATCAATTTACAAATTCCTACTCTAATACAAAATTTAATTCTAAATAATTCGTTTGTCTAGATTATGAAAAAAATCTTTGTCTACATTATATATAAGTCCTTATAAAGATAATAATTAATATATAAGCATTTATTTAGATCTTCTCAATAATAACCAAAAATTACGAAGAACAATAATCATTGGAAATAATAGAACTATGAAAAGAACAGCCGAAAAGTCAGTATAACCATGAACAAAAACAGCGTTTTCCTAAAAAAAGAATCATGGAAGAAGAATAATCACAAGAGCTCATGACATATATGTTTATAATTTATTGTCAAGAAGAACAATGCAGAAAAAGAGTGAATAGTTAACGAAAACTATGAACAAGAATAATGTCTACGAAAAAAATAATAATATAAAAGAATTATCATAGGAATCCATAACTATAAGTTTGCAGTTTATTGTCTACAAGAACTATGAAGAAAAAAACTGAAGTACAGTCTAATAGTTAATGTAAACTACCAAAAAGAACAACGACTACGAAAAGGAATAATAATAAAAAATAATAATATAATTTAATATTCTCCTTCATTAATAATATAATTTAATAATTAAAATTATTTAATGTAGAATATTAATGGATTAAAAATATAATTAACAATAATCGATTTATAAATTCCTATTTTACTGCATAAACTAATTCTAATTAATGCATTTATTTATATTTTCTCAACAACTACCAAACATATGAAGAAGTACAGTTGAAAAGTCAGCGAAAATCTTGAATGAAAATAATGTTAACCAAAAAAATAATCACAAGAGCTCATGACAGATGTGTTTTTAATTTTTTATCAAGAAGAATTATAAAAGCAAGAGTTGGGTAGAGTAGTCAATGAAAACTACAAAAAAAAATAATAATGGAAAAAAGTATTATCACAGGAATTCATACCACAAAAAGAATAGTAGTAAGGTAATAATATAATTTAATATTATTTTTTATTAATAATATAATTTAATAATTTAAATTATGTAATTTATAATATCAAAGGATTAAAAATATAATTGACAATAATCGTTTTTATAAATTCATATTCCACTATATAAACTAATTCTAAATAATGTGTATCCGTTTGCTTAGATTTTGTATATAAGTTCTTTTCAAGATTAAGATTAATACTACACAACGTGATTTTAAAAATATAATACTATGCCACGTGCATCCCACGTGCAGAAGAAAAAACTAGTATTACATAAAAACACCAACCACAAAAGCCAACAATTTATCCACCTTAATATTTATTAATTAATTAATAAATCAAAATAACAAAATAATAATAGAAATAATAAATTTATACTATATGTAAAAACATGAAAAAAATTAACAAGTTCATAAAATCTACGGATAAAATCATTAATATATGATTTAATAATTTAAATTAGACAATTTAAAAATTTTGCATGATTTAGAAAACATTATTATGTACCCAAATATGATTCAATTGACAAAAAAAATAAAAATTACTACCCAAATTCAATTTAAACATTTATATTACTATACAAATTGTAATCGGAAACAATTCCATTCCTTATATCTAGACTATAAAAGAAAGGAATAATTAATTAATTTAAAATTGGTAAAGGAGGGTAATGGTTATCGCCAAAATTCGCACCTACCTCTGGTTATGGGGCTAGAAATTGAGCTCTGGGACTGAGAGAGCCCATAAGTGAGGCACAAGGAGGATAAGGGGCAAGCCAACAAATTAAGACTGTCTATGAAGTTGTCCTACGGCCAGCTGTAGATACTTAGGAAGATTACAGGACGAGTCCTGTGCAAACCAACAAATGGAACAAAAGGACAAGGGTTTCCTCACCACACGATTAGAAGGCAACAAGCATTATCGCCCCGAGAATACTACAGAAGTGCAACATACGAGTTTGGTACAAGTGGACACGAAGGTAGGCATTACGTGCCACCAGCTTCAGGTGGTATGGGGACGTATGGCCGAGATGCAGAAGCTTGGTGCACAGAAAGGAACTACGGGTACTATATATGCAAGAGATGGGGAAAGCCATATATACACTCACACACACTACAAGTGCACTTTTTATTTATTTTACTTTTCATGTCTTTTATTTTTATTCTCTTACACCATTAACTTTTTTACTTTTCATATCCTTTATTTTTATCTATCATTATCCTTAACTCCTTTACTTTTATCTCTCGCATAATTCTTTTACTTTTATCTCTCGCACTCTTAACACTTTTGTTTTTATCTCTTGCACCTTAACTCTTTTATTTTTCATGTCATTTACTTTCATCTTTCATTACCCTTAAACTTCTTTACTTTTTTCTCTTGTTATTCTTAACTCCTTTACTTTTATCTCTCGTTACTCTTAACCCTTTTACTTTTATCTGTCGTTACCCTTACTCCTTATTCTAACCCTTTATCGTCACCACCCGAGTTACCCCCTATTTTCCCTTTGTTTTCTCTTTGTAACAGCCCCTACGGTCAGTGCTATAAGACCGCAGGAGTATAGCTCTTCGAAGGCTTGTACCAGCATCCTGGTGGCTGTTCCTGCCACTTGTAATCCAAGCAAAGTCCAACCGGGAAAGTATAACACCGTCCGTCCAAAACGCCTCAATTTCGGGTTTGGCGAGCTAAGTGGGTTGCGTTTTCAATTCATACAGTAGGCAGGATCCTATTTCATGATAACAGTGGAAAACAAAAAAAAAAATTCTCCCAGACAAAGTCAAAGACTACAACATCGCCCGGTTAAGGGAATAGAGAGAGGCACATATATTCTAAATGATATTTTTTTTAGAATTACATAATAAATGAAATTAGCACGACAACAATAAAGAGACGAAGACGACACAACATTACCCGGTCTACGGAAGGTAGGGGCACATACTAAATGAAATTAAAAGAAGCAGGACAACAGTAATGAGGTAAGTAGAGTCTAGGGCCACAAAACGTCATTAACCCATCTAGCTACTAGCTAGCAAGCAACCCTTGGTTCAAGTAAAAAATTGAAGGAATATTAGTCCTAGTATATATATATACTTACTGACTTATTGAATTTTTATTTTCAATCTTTTTTTTAGTTAGAAAATCAAATCGCACCAATGCTCTCTATCTCTGCTCATTCCTTGATTTGTAGACATGTATTACAAAAATGGATGAGCTACCAATAGCATTGCATTTATTACTTTTTCTTTAGCATTTCTGCCTCACCATGTTTTCCACATTCTACTTACTGCTTGTGTACTCTGCCTGCAGTTTGGTTCCTACCGCGGTGGTTAGCATTTATTGCAATTTAATTACAGTTTGGATTGGGGCCTGTATATTGTTGTCTTCAAAAAAATAAAAGTTCACAAACAACTCTGAAATTTGCTTCTTTGTAATAATAGTTGTCGTTATTTTGGCAAGCACCTGCATTGTTGATCTTCTACTCAATACCTCTTGTAAATATTTATTTTCTGAGGAAAAAAATACCACCATTTTTTGTCGTTCCAGAAGTTCTGCTCTTTTGGAAGTTTATGAGGCATGAAACTGCAAAATGTTCTTGAATCCACATAAAAAAAATGCTCTTGTGGATCATCTATATGAATTCTGAAGCATCTCGCTAGTGAAATTGAGAAGGTAAGCCAACCCTTGATTTGAAACTGGAAATGCAAGTACTATATTATATATATATATATATACTCTAGTTCTCTCCTCTAATACTAATTTTTTATAAGACTACTGATTTAGATAAGTATAACCTTGTAGGATAGTGTTAGCAGATGGCAGTATTGTGATTAGATTATACCTCTTCATTGTAAATCTTATCTTTCTATCATGATGATCTTGAGATAATATAAGCACACCAGGTCTGCACAATTGTGTACATGAATACTTTCGTTCATGGTAGCGGAGCTAATAGTCTATCCTTGAAAGCTTAAACAACTACATTACCTTAATCACCATGTCTACAAACTCTTCCACCACCTCCTCTACTACATCTTCCTCTTCTTTTTCTTCCTCTGAGTCTGTTTCTCTTCATTCGATTGTTCATTCTGTTTTGGGTGTCACTAATATTAAAATTTATGTCCCCGGCTACTCTTGACTTTTCTAATTTTCTAGTGTGGCAGAGTTTGCTCTACACCGTGTTTCAGTCACATCAAGTTACTGGCCATGTCGATGGCTCCTGTGCAGAATTTACGCTTTGTTAGTCATATGCATACTTAATTAATTAATTTACACCCCTTAATATATGCTGCTGCCTCAAGTATTTATGCTAGCTATTTTAGAAATCTGATGGATTCAGTCTAATTTGGTCCCGTTTGAAAGGTTCTTTCAAGGGAAACCGTAGTTATAAATGTTCAGGTTAACAGAATTAAACTATGAATTCTGTTTTTCTTCTTTTATGTTTTCATTTTTAGGTACAGTATTAGTTTTCCTTTGGAAAGATCCGTTGTAGATCGGTAAAGATTTGCATACCTGCACTTGTGGTCGGTCATTATCTACATTTAATTTAACGTTTTGCAATTAATAATCTGTTGAGAATGGAAAGCAAAGCAATAATACTAGTTCTAAGTTTTCATCATTTTTTTTTTGATAAAACTTCGAAGTTTTTTTTTCATATATTGACTCATCACATTTTTTTTTTCATGATTATTGCAGATTTCAAGTGCTATAAATAAAAATTACTATTAGGGATGGCGACACCAACACATGTTGCCCCGAGAAAGGTTATGGTACTGAAAGACCTAGGAGCAGAGACATACGAGAACTGGAAAGCCTGCATGATGGCTTATATGGAGGCTCAAGACCTATGGGATGATGTTATGGATGGCACCAATATTGACCCAGACGAACAAACATATCAAAATAAGGATTGGAGGAAAAGAAATGGTGCGGCATTGCTTGCAATTAAAACTTCGTGTGCCCCAAAGATCCTTTCAATGATTAGAGACGAACGTTCTGCCAAAGTTGCCTGGGATACACTGGAGGCCCAAATGAAACACCAACAACCACAACAACAAATGCCAGGTACGTTGCTAGACATTGGCATGATTGATGAAATTAGGCATGCTTTACGACTTGGTCTACGTAATCAATGTTAATTGTAAAAATCCCTCTAGTTGACCTATAATTATTACTATGTAATTACCATTTCTTTGTTATACTATGTAAAACACTGTACATATAGGGACGCCCTATGTCAATGAAAACCAGTGTTATCAAACCCGGACCGGCCCGGACGGTCGAATCCGGTTAATTGTGACCCGGCTGGGCCTCCGGGTTTATAATTCCATTGTTAATTTCTGGTTGAACCGCGGGTTGACCAGAATTTACTTGGGAAAACCACGACCCGAAGGCCCGATCGGTTCAACCTCCGATCCGGGTTTGATAACACTGATGAAAACATCTGAAAATTCTCTCAAACTCTTTGTTTATCGATTCAACATGGTAAGGGAGCAGGTTTAGTTACTTGTTTTTCTTTCCTTTCTTCACGTTTTCTTTTTGAATTCTGGATTTAGCACCAAATATGCCAGATCTCTGAATCTCAAGCAATATGGTGGGCAATCTTCCATTGACCCAAACCCCCACAAACACAAGCACCAAAACACAACCAATAGTTTTCAATCATGATAATTTCGAATTTCACAATTACTGTCATACTTGATGAAACCAAGCATACTAAACAATGACGCTATAAATCACCACCCGCTACTCATGTTGTTCAAACAGGTAAAACACAGGTATCTGTTTTTTCTACTACTTCTATGAATAATACGTGTATAATTGACGCGGGTGCTACAGATCACATGACTAGAGATCCAGGTCAGTTACAAACCATTTTTTCAACATCCCATTCTACCATCTCTACAGCTAATAGGGATCCTTCCCCAGTAGTTGGTGAGGGCATTGTCATTTTATGTGTTAACCTTATATTGGAAAGTCTTAGTTGTTCCTTCCCTTGAATATAACGTCTTGTCTGTCAGTCAACCTACCTCTACTTTATCATCTTCTGTAATCTTTTGGCCCACATAGTGTGTTTTTTCCAATATATTCGAACAAGAAAGATTCTTGGTTATGGTGTTAGGCACAGATTGCACTACCTAGATCTTACTTACACTGGCAAGACAAAAGTTGGCCAGGTATACAATACTCGGAGTAAGGAGGAGGGAAAAGATCTAATTTGGTTTTGGCATCGTAGATTGGGACATCTCTCTTTTGGTTACCTAAGAAGGTTACAACCCCATCTCTTCTCTACTTTCAACGAGTCTGATTTCCATTGTGAAACTTGTGAGTTAGCCAACAGTCATCGAGCGCCTTATTTTCCTAGTTTTATCTGTACTCATATTTGGGGTCCTGCAAAAAATCCTACAATCTCTGAAGCTCGATACTTCGTCACTTTTATTAATGACTGCACTCGTATGACATGGGTTTCTCTTCTTCATAAGAAAAATGATGTTTTTCCTGTTTTTCAAGAATTTTATAAGATGGTAGGTACAAAATATTAAAAAAAAATCTTGTTTTGCAATTTAACAATGGAACTGAATTTGTAGACATTGTCTAAGAAAATTTCTTGAAACAACATGGGATACGTCATCAGACCTCTTCCACCTACACCCCACAACAAAATTGTCTAGCTGAACGAAAAAATAGACAGTTAATGGAAGTATTCCGGACATCACTTTTTGGGATGAATATGCCATGCCACTATTAGGGAGAAGCTCTTAAATCTGTTGTGTATATCATCAATCGTACACCTTCCCGGGTCCTAAGCTTCCAAACCCCATTACAAAAATTGTGCAGCTTTCTTTCCATTCCCCATTCCCCAAACCTTGAACCATGTGTCTTTGGTTGTACAACTTATGTTCACATCCCCAAACTATTGCACACAAAACTTGATCCTAGTGCCAAAAAATGTTCCTTTGTTGGATATTCTGATACCTAAAAGGGTTATCGTTGTTTTGATCCCTATACCCAAAAAATTCATGTAACCTTAGATGTCACTTTCCATGAGTCTACACCATTTGATTCTCCTAGAGTTCAGGAACATTCTCTTTAGAGGGAGAGTAGTGATGAAGAGAATGGAATGCCACACAGTGGAGTAGCACCAATCACGCTAGATGTGCCACCGAGTGATGATAATGTAGCACCAACCACGCTAGATGCGCCGCCGAGTGATGATAGTGTAGCACCAACCATGCTAGATACGCTACCAAGTAACGAGTAAATAGCACAAAATAGTACCAGATTTTCTAGAAGAAAGCGAGGTTGCACCATCTGTGCAACATGGATCACCAGAGTCAGTTTTAGGGGGAGAAGATCTAGGTCACACAATTGTACAATTTTCTCTACATATACCACCAACCAATGAATCTTCTCAAGATATGTCACAAGAGATGACATCTACTCCCTCACCTCATGAACTCGAATCATGATATTCTCAATGAGACAACAGAAGAATCCCAACAAAACACTATAACCCAGACTTGAAAGCCAAAGCTAGATACCCAATTGGCAATTATGTGTCTCATAATAGGTTATCTGAATCTCATGCACTCACTATTAGCCAATTATCTATTGTATCTATTCCTAGTAGTGTTTAGGAAGCCTTAATAGATCCCAAGTGGAAGAAAAAAATGAATGAAGAAATGGAGGCACTCCAAAACAACAACACTTGGAAACTCGTACAGTTACCTAGAACAACACATGGGAACTTGTACAGTTACCTGAAAGAATGAAAACAATTGGGCGCAAATGGGTGTTCACAATAAAACTCAAGGTAGATGGAAGCATTGACAGATTCAAAGCAAGGCTTGTAGCGGAAGGTTATACGCAACGATACGGGGTGGACTATCAAGAAACCTTTTCTCCAGTAGCAAAGATCAATACGATTCGCATTCCCATATCCCTTGCAGCAAAACGAGATTGGCCTCTACATCAGTTTGATGTCAAGAATGAATTGCTCAATGGTGATCTAGAGGAAAAAGTTTATATGGAGTTACTTCTTAGAGTCCAACATAATCCCAGTAGAAAGAGTGTAGTTGGCAAGTTGAAGAGATCGTTGTATGGGTTAAAACAGTCACCAAGAGCTCGGTTTGGGAGACTAGCAACCACCATGAAGGAGTTTGATTATAGAGAGAGTAACTTAGATCATACCCTATTCATAAGGCTAAATGAGGGCCAGATGACAACTTTGATTGTTTATGTTGATAATATGTGACAGAAGATGATCCCAACAAAATAATAGCTTTGAAAAAATATTTAGCTGCCAAGTTTGAGATGAAAGAATTGGGATAACTATGTACTGGATCTTCTCAAGAAAAGTGGAATGCTTCCTTGCAAACCAGCAGAAACACGCATTGAGATGAATCACAAGCTTGAGATTTTTCGAGACCAAGTACCAACGAATAAAGGTCAACATCAATTTTTGGTTGACAAGTTGATTTATTTGTCGCATACGAGGCCAGATATTGCATATGCAGTAAGTGTCGTGAGTCAATTTTTTAGTACACCAAGTGAGGAACATATGGATGTTGTTTATAGAATTCTGCGATACTTGAAAAACTCACTAGGAAAAGGATTGTTTTTTTACAAAGGATGAGAACCAAGGGTTGAAGGTTATATTGATTCTGACTGAGCTGGTGACCAGACAAGTAGAAGGTTCATTTCAAGGTACTTTACTTTCGTAGATGGCAATTTAGTCACATAGAGAATTAAGAAACAAAAGGTTGTTGCAAGATCCAGTGCAGAAGCTGAATTTCGAGGCATGGCTCACGATGCCTGTAGTTATTATGGATAAAAAATATTCTAAAGGATTTTGGAGAGGAGTCCACTGAACCTATGAAGTTGTATTGTGACACTAGGGCAGCCATTAAGATTGCACACAATCCTGTACAACACGATCGCACCAAGCATGTCGAAGTTGATCATCATTTTATCAAAGAGAAATTGGATGACAAGGTTATTAGCTTTCCTTTTGCCAAATCCAAAGATCAGTTAGCAGATGTATTGACGAAGGTAGTTTCGGGAAAGAAGTTCCGTTCCAGAATTGAAAAGTTGGGCATGATAGACATCTATGCGCCAACTTGAAGGGGGAATGTTGGCATGATTGACGAAATCAAGCAGATTTACGACTTGATTTACGTAATCAATGTTAAGTATAAAAATCCCTCTAGTTGACTTATAATTATTATGATGTAAATACCCTTCCTCTCTTATACCAAGTAAACCTGTATATATAGGGATGTCCTATGTCAATGAATAATCAAAAAATACTGTCAACTCCTTGTTTATCGATTTAACACTAGAACCTAAATCAGGAACAAATTTATGTTATTGCTTAATTTAGTATCTATCTATACTGTCACTGATTACTGCAATATTCTTTCTTTGTGCTGATAGACAATAGTAATTCATCAGTCTCCCAACCTCATCAAGAAGCCTTGCAATTCTCAGATGTCCCCAGGTAAGCTTAATATGTGATCATTGTCCTGCTCCTTTATCTCTTTATAAATTTTCATTTCGTCTTTCCTCTTACTATATATCTACAATATACATATCTGCTTCTTGTTATTTATTCATGGATATATAGGTTGTCAATGGATCCAACTGCACTTCCACAATATCATATTCCAATAAATTATCAAGAGTGGAGCATCCATATGAAGACGTATCTCATAAATCAAGATGTTTGGTGCCGCATTGTAGAGTTGGTCTTCCCTGATTATGATGAAGCAAATGATTTTTCTAGTGGAGATGAACCAAATAATGGTAATGACCAATCGATGATGGATTCTTACAAGACATGGAGAGACAAGAATTCCAGGGCCTTACGCGCAATTCAAGATGCATGTGCACCAAACATACCTCCTCAAATTGCAGGACTTACCTCTGCCAAACTAGCATGGGAAACTCTGGCCAAGTTGGACAAATTCAAACAACGAGGAATCCCTCTAACTGATCCACGCTACAGCAATCCAGTCTTGGACGTCAATTTTGGTGATTATATATCGGAAACAGCAGCAGATCCACCCACTACATGGGATTTCCAGCCTCGCTTCGGCACATCGTTATGTAAGTAATTAATTAACAACTTAATCTAATATATATATATAGCAAGATATATCTTAGTAGAGAATGATGAGAAGACACCTGAAAGTTTTAAGAGAATGTGGATAAGACATGTGGCTTTACATTAGAGACTTTTTTTTTTTTACACAACAACAATTTCAATTATTTTGGTTATTGGTTATACAATTATTTTCAATTAGTTTTTTTTATCTCTTTTTCAACGATAAAAATTGAGATTATTCTCGAATTTTAATTTTGTCATACAAAATAGTTTAATGTGTATGGTCAAATTAATCTTAATTTTGGATGGTATTGACAGTATTTTACAAGCCCAAAGGTTATGAGACCTTAATATCAGCTATACGGAAGGGAGATTGGGGTGTTATATCGGGCTTCATTCAGAGTGATCCAAAAATATTAGCATCCATCATTTCATACGACGGTAATACCCCAATTCATGAAGCAGCTGCTGCATGCCAAACCGAAATTGCTCGGAGAATGGTGCAAGAAATGTCGGAACAAGATCTGGGGATACAATCCTCAGACGGTTACACACCCCTTCATTTAGCTGCAAGTTTTGGATCCATTGCGATTGCAAGATTCTTGGTTCAAAAGAATAAAAAATTGGTTCAGATTCGAAATGTAAAAGGACTAGTTCCGGTGACAATGGCAAGTATTCTTGGCAAAAAGGACACCACTCTCTATCTTTATAACTCCACTCCAATTGAACTCTTATACCCAGAAAGTGGGGACAGTGGGTTTTTGTTGCTTGAATTCTGTATCGCCAACCGAATGCTTGGTAAGTAAGATCACATCCATATACACCTCAATATATATACATATTTTATTTGTTTTATTTCAATTAACCACTAAACTATATATTATTCTCTCATTGACATGTATGTGCTAAAATAATATATATTGCAAGATATTGCTTTGGATCTGCTTCGGAAATGTCCATGTCTAAGCTTTGGTCGCGAAGGCCAAAGTGTTCACAAAAGCCCGATCAAGATTTTGGCAACGTATCCTTCAGCATTCTACAGTGGTTGTCAACTCAGATTTTGGGAAAGATGGATATATTCCTGTAAGTATATCACAATCTATCCTCCTTTTCTTTTGTCCTGCTTATTATTATATTTTTATTCTTCATTTCGCATTAATTTATGTATATGTTACGTTCATCTCTTACCTCAAAATCAAAATGCTTAACTAACAAGACTAAGTCTGCTGTAGTTATTTTTTTCTTATATAAATATATGTAAGTCTTTCATCTACAAAGACTCCAAAAACTCATCCAAAAGTGTTCCTTAATTAAAGGTACGCACATACAACAGCCAGTTGTCCCCTTCCGTCCTCCTCCTCTACATATTTTCTGGAACAGCCTCCCAATAATAACACAAGGTACGTGGCTTGCATATCTTTACAGGTTTACCATGCAGTAGACAGTAAATTATTATATAATATTTACACAAACTCATTCCTCTCCAATAATCAATTTGATATGTGTTTATTAATTAGGGGGTTTACTTTTTTTCTTTCCTTGGTGAATTAGGAATCAAGCGGATATATGGGATGAAGTTGAACCACATTTACGCTATGGAATGCATACGCTGCATATGCAAAGAAATACCAACCCGGGATCTCTTGCAATTTTCAGACCCTAAGTTGGGGTATACATTACCACCACCGGTGCAACTTGCTCGCATATCAGGTGCAGCTTTACAGATGCAAAGAGAGCTACAATGGTTCAAGGTTAATTTCTTCCAACTCCCTGATGATTGATGAACATAGACATAATTTAGCATATTAATTTAAACATTCAAATTTTTTAATAAGAGTGGCTTGAACAGGCAGTGGAGAGCATTGTACCTCCAAGTCTTTTGGAAAATTTCAACAAAGAAGGTGACACACCTCGTCAAGCATTTACTAAGTATCACAAGCAATTAAGAGATGATGGAGAGAAATGGATGAAAGAGACTGCAAGTTCATACACGGTAGTGGGAGCTCTTATCATTACCATTATGTTTGCAGCAGCATTTACCGTTCCAGGAGGCAACTTTCAGGATTCTGGCCATCCAATATTTGGAAGAAAAAAAGCGTTTATAACTTTTATAGTCTCCGATGCAATTGCTTTGTTCAGCTCTTCTACATCAGTGTTAATGTTCTTAGGAATTCTCACATCGCGCTATGCAGAAGATGATTTTCTTATCTCACTACCAAGAAAGTTAATCATTGGGCTATCCTCTCTTTTTATGTCCATCGTGGCTATGATGATAGCATTTTGTGCCACCATCATAATCATGCTCCGAGGGAGACTCTCAGTTATCGTTCCAGTCTGTTTGCTTGCTGGTATTCCTGTTTTCTTGTTCATGGTATTGCAATTTCCTCTACTAGTTGAGATATTCAATTCAACATATTTTGGAATTTTTAGCAAGAAGAAGAAAGCTAAGTATAAGTTAGAATAATTTTGTATTAACTAATAGAACAACTATGTCGGTTGTGTTGGTTGTTGAGTATTTTTTCAGTGTAAGTATTGTGTGGATGACTCAATACAATTACTGTGTTTCATTACATTTTTTTAAAGGAAAGTAAGTAGGGATGGCAGCGGGGCGAAGATCTTGCAAGTGGAGGAATCCCCGCCCCATCCCTGCGACCTAAAACTCTCTTCATTCCATCCTCATTGGGTTTTTGGTACAATTGGTACCCAACTTTCTTATGTTGGGTCAATCGTGTACCTACAACTTTTCTCGAGACATTTATATACCTGGAGTTTTAGGGGGTTGGTCAGGCATGGGTCTCGGGCGGGGCATGTGCTGATGTGGTCTCTGCCCGATTTTGGACTGCTGTCCCTAGCTCAAAACGGCGTAGTATCACCATGATACGACGTCGTTTAGTGTCCATGTGGCAGGTGCAGGTCCCACCATTCTCCCAGTAGCTTTCCACCCTGTTCTTACCTGATTTGAGAGGTTCAACCGAAGAATTAAATGACCCGAGTTCATTAAATGTTAATTTTTCTATAACCAAAAATGCCATAATTGCCCTTTATTAATTAATAAATATACAAATTAATAATTTTTGGGATCCAACAACTACAACTATTAATTAAAATTCTATTTTTGTATTTTTGTATAACTCTCCAAATTCTCTGCCTTTTCTTCTCCATCAACGAAAATAGTAAGAGAGACCAACCAAAAATCAAATTGTATAAAGTCACCAATCTAATATAAATATAGAGCTTAATTATTTTCCTAACTTTTTTTGGCCAAAAAACTTTTTCCAACTCGGTGACTACATCTTATAAAAACCTATTTCTAATAAAACAAAAAAATAATAGTTCAAAAACAATAAAACAAAAAATTATTTTTCTACTTCTAATAGAATTAAACTGTGAAACAAGAATGCAAATCCTCCTCCCCACCTCCATCGCCGCCATCACCACTCACTCCAACCCCTTCTTCCTTCTTCATCATACATCTCTTCTATAAGGAAAAAAATAAAACAGAACAATAAGAAAAAACCACCACCACCAGCAAACCCCATCACCACCCTCCTTGTCTCCTCACTACAAATTCAACCACCTCATGTTCTTCCTCTTCTCTAGCTCCCAACCCCAATCACGCCATCCATCTCCTCTTCTATAGCAACCCCATGTTCTTCTTCTTCCCTTGCTCACAACCCTATTCTCGCCATCCATTTTAACAGCCCACACCGAAATCCAACTCACCATAATCCTAACCAGTCCAAACACAAAATCTAACCCACTACTCCACAAGATCGTCAACTTTTTTGTCAAATCAGATGCCACCAGCGGAGTGATAAGGTCGGTTATGTGCTGTGGTTATGGTGGATCTAGGCGAAGTGGGAGGAAGAAATCAAAAAGAACTCGAGAAGGGGGTTGTTGGACCTTGATGACGTCTTTCTGCAACGTGGGTTCCTACAAGTGCACAGGGTTTTTGTAGTATTCTATTAAGGTCGTATCCACAGGGACTGGGTTGAGTCTGTTTTCCTTGAATTCAAGATAAACTAGGCTAGAAAATAAGGATGGATTTGGGAGAATGGTGATTAAAATCTAAACTAATCAGGACAGATAAATGTAACAGTAGATTAAATAAGGAAGGTATCAGTTTTGGTGGATTCTTAGGCATCCGGGGTTCACATGTCCTGTTTTATACATATAAATTGCTCGACAGCCTCAGTCATAGGCTGAGCCTGTGGGTGAGGCTGTGACTAATAAGATGTCTTGAAGGGGCTCCCAACCTTAAGTACTATCAACGGCTTTTGATCTTATCAATAGTTCCCTAAGCTTCCATCTACCCCCTGTCACTAGAGTAGTCGTCTACTTAAGGGTGAAGTTTTTTTGATACTAACTTAAGGGTGAAGTTTAATGTTGGTGCTAATACCCACAGTCTCTTCCTATCTTCTTTTGAATGGCTAAGGAGCGAAGGCTGGCTATTGTAGGTCTAGCACTTCTGGCTTCTCCTTTCGGTCCTTCACCAGGCTGCTACTAAATTAAGAGGATTCTACAAAATAGTTAATCAAGAATCAAATTAGGGATTGTGTTATCTTCTTGCCTATGTTGTCACAGACTGAGACTGTGCTGTGTACAGGCTGAGGCTGTTGACAGCAAAAAAGTCAATTGATAGAATCGGTTCTTACAGGCGCTCTCAACCTACACTGCACCCATTTGCTTTCGCTCACAGGTGCCTCCCATGGTTTTCACACTCCTAATGCTCTTGCATCGGTCAAACATAGGGGTCTAGGATTAGTGTTGAGGCTAGTTCCTCAATTAGTTCTAACTTCTGTCAAGAGCTAAAAACTAAGGGTTGGTTGATGTTGTTCCAGTGGCTAAGGTTTCTCCTTTCGGTCCTTCACCTAGCCACCTGTAATCATGCATGGGTTTGATCAAGACTCAGACATGGTGCAAGTTTGCAACAGCCAAAACAAGAAAGACTGGTTAAGAACATAATGCGAGCAATCTACTGCATTAAAATCAAAGACATGTTCACCCCTTCAACCTAAGAAGGGGTTGTTTAGTTCATAATCGAAATTACAAAACAGATGGAAGTATGGAATGGCATATTGTTTTGAACAATCTGGAGGCTAGGGACAACACGATTATTGCCTAGGAAGGCTGCAGAATCGTGTTTCGCTTGGACCCTTGGTGTTTCTGGGTCCCACCTCTATTCCAGGAATTCTGCAAATTTGAGGAATGTCTTTGTCGATGGGATTCCGCCCTTTCTCACTATGTTTCTTCCTTCTTTTGTGGGTGCAGCTCCTGTCTTCTTCTTCCTCCCCCACTTACTGGAAAGTATGGGCGTTTGGGCAAGTTGGCTCGTCAGTCCTCCAGCTTGTGTGTCGGGATAGGCGTGATGGGCAGCAAGTTGAATGGTCGATTGTAAGTTCCCAGGTGCCCTTTGCAGAGAAAAATTGTTCTTTAAGGTGGATTTCCTCTGAGTGGCATGTGCCTATTCCTTTTTCCTTGGAAAGTGCTCTTCGAACGTCAGGAGAATGTTTGTTTATGTTAGTGGAGCAGGTGGTGCAAGTGGTGTAATTTTATATTTCTCCTGCAATTTCTGGGTTTTGCAGGATGCACAGGCTGATGCTGTGCCTGGGTCTGTTGTAGTTCTTCTTCAATTTTCCCTTCAATTGATTTCTGCTTCTTCTGCCGATGATGAGGTGTCATGAGGACTTCTTGGATCAAAGTTAGGGCAATGAGCTTCAGTGGAAATCTCGTGATTTGAAGGTGGTTTGAGGCCTTCAATTGAATTCTCGATGAACAACAGCCTCAGGGACAGGCTCACAGGTTCCGCCACAGGCTCATGCTGCGGCGGAGGCTGTATCTTCAAATTCTTCAATGAAATCCTCTTGAATTGATCGAAATGCACCTGAAATCACTAATCACACAGTAAGGGATGGACATTGGAGGAATATGGTGGAATATTGCATAGGAGGCATACAATCATAATGAATTGAGAACAACTTGTGTCCAAAATTATGCCCTAAACTATGCATATTCCACATGCATCAGACCTGAACTCTGGCTTTCAGTTCTCGGTTGCCTGTGCACGGGTTGACTGAAGAAGGGGGTTGTTGGACTTTGTTTGTATGCTGGTACTCGGAGAAGGAAGCAGACCTCGCTTTTGCCGGAGCTAATGGCGTCGAGCAACTGCTTATGGCTTATGGCTTTTGCCGTCGGCCACCTAGAAAGACCACTCTTTAACTCCTCTCCTTAGATCTAAACTAGTTACTAAATTTCATCACCAAATAATTAATGATTAATTTGCCTTTGCAATCTGGTTTGAAAAGAAAAAAAGAATGGCTACTAAATTTCATCACCAAATAATTAATTATTAATTTGCCTTTGCAATCTGATTTGAAAAGAAAAAAAGAATGGCTGGGTAGATGAAGAAAAGTGAAGAGGAAGAAGGATATTTGGGCGAAAATTATAGACGAAGAAGGAGGTTATTTTTTTTTGTAAGCGAAGAAGAAGGGTATTTGAGCGTTGAATGTTGGTGTGCGAAAATGAAAACAATTATCCAAATAAGTTTAAAATATTTATCTCTCCCAAAAACAGTTTTTAAATTTAATTTTTGAAAATTATTTTTAAAAACAAAAAAGTGAAAATAATTCCAAGCACATCCCATATGTCTGTTTTTTATTTCATAAAATAATAATTATTAGTATGAATAAAATTATTTTAAAATTCAATTTGGTTGTTTTTTTAAAAATTCAATTAGGCTATGGATCCTGTTTGTATTAATCGCAATAGTTTTTTTAAAATTTAATTTAACATGTCAACAGAGAAATTAATTTAAGGTTTATAATTGGGATTTTGGGGCATATGTCGGACTAGAGAATTCTTTGGTTGAACCTGTTAAACCAGGTGGAAAGTTATTGGGAGAATGGTAGGACCCACACCTGCCACATGGGCGCTAAACGACGTCATATCGTGGTGATACTACGTCGTTTTGAGCCACGGGCAGCAACCCAAAATCGGGCAGAAACCACGTCAGCACATGCCCCGCCCGAGACCCATGACTGACTTGCCCGCTAAAACTCCAGGTACATAAATGTCTTGAGAAAAGTTGTAGGCACACGATTGACCCAATGTAAGAAAGTTGGGTACCAAATGTACCAAAAACCCATCCTCATTCCCTGCGGGAGGGGGAATTTTGTCTCCATCCCTGCTCCCCGTAGATTCCCACGGGTCTCCGCGACTTAAACTCTTCATTTTAGAATATTTATAATTTTTTCCACTTGAAAGCTTGTAATTTAGTTCTAAACCATTACAAAATACGGGTTAAACACCCTTTATATACCTAGAGTTTCTCTTTTGTCCCGACAAGGAGTTTTTGTATCACTTTTATGTACCCGAGTTTCAATTTATGTCCATTTCATGTACCTCGGGCAACTCGAATGATTACAAGGTCATCTGCCCAAGTCCACTTGACATGTGGCACAATGTCATTGGTATCCTGTGAAAATTTCTTGGGACCCATAAATTTGAATATTTAAGAAATAATGTGGGTCCCACAATTTTATCCATGTAGCATCAAAAGAATTGCGACACATGTCACGCGGACCCGGACAAATGGCCATGGCATGACCCGGGCTGCCCTAGGTACACAAAAGGGACAAAAATTGAAACTCGGGTACATAAAAAGGACACATAAACTCCGAAACTTACGAACGGGACCAAAGAGAAACTCCGTGTATATAAAAGAAGTTTAACCCTTCAAAATACATACTAACATGTCAATACAAAAGTATATGATATTACATAATACTACATATTAGCACTAAAAGACTCAATTCCATCCTGCATGACAAAAAAATACAATAAAGTAAGTGAACTCAACTAACTTACTGCCATGCGCCATGCGTCCTTCTCTGCTGCCATTTGGTCAGGTTTTCTCTCACTTTGGTCTATCTCTAGATCAGTTGGTGATTGGGACTCTGAGTTTCAGTGGGCAAGGTGCCACTTGCAGAAAAAGAATCCAAAATCCATGGTGTTACGTGTTGTTTGGTTAGTCTTCA
>JAKUCV010004875.1:2149-35404 GCA_028386065.3 Turnera subulata | reverse complement strand
TGCTATTTCACATGTTCTTCTTCTTTTTTTTTTTTTTTTCCTTTATGGATGCAAGTGCAATGGGTTGGGTTTTCCAATTGCTCCAATCACTGTAACTTACTCCTCTAACCAAAGGGCCGCGATCCCCTTTCTATCCAAAACAAAAGTTGGGAAAGCCACAATGGGCTTGAGGCACATATTGCTATTATATACTACATTCGAAGATTTCTTGGAAGGGTTTGGTCCCAAAAGTCCACTGTGAAAGTAATATAGAAATTTAGAAATGACTTTAAAATCAAAATAAACTGTTGGTAAAAGGGCTTAAAGTTTATAAATTCGATAGTGTTTGCTAATAAATACGAATTTTATTGCTTACAACCATATAGTTCTATCCATATAACATTTTATAGAGAACTATATTACCTAAGGAAGAAATGCGTAGTAAAATAAATTGATTCTCTTAAAGATTTCTCCAATTGGCAGATGACCCAGGTGTGGTGTAATCACTGTAGGCAAGTGACTACAGTAGATCTGCTAAAAAAAATATAAGGTTATTATTCTTAAAATTTTCCTTTTTTTTGGCTATTTCTTCTCTTTTAAAGATCACTAGATTTTCTCCTTCAATTTTTAATCTATATAAGACAATCAACTAATTTTCCTGTCACTTTCCTCAATTTCTATAGGTTTTAATTTTTGTCCTTTTTAGAATAACTTAAATCTTGTCAGGATTTTCTTTCTATATCAATTTGGTCTATATTTCTTTCTTCCTATATGTATGCTAGACAATATAATTGGTTGGATTGATAATGAACTAACCATTGATCATCTTCAAAATCAAATACACATTACCAATACACTTTATTTGATCATTATTTGACAGTGGAACCGTAGCTGCCAAACTTTGAGCCGGCATCCCACAAAGTGACCTCGGTGGTGGCATGGGTAAGAGTTCCTGGGTTATCTACAGAGTTATATCGAGTCGCTATACTGAGGGAGGTCTGTAATCGTATTGGTCGTTTCATGCGTGTGGATTATTCAACTCAGAAAACTGAGCGGGGTAAGTTTGCTAAGGCTGTAGTTGAGATTGATCTCTCTAAGCCCCTTCAAACTGAAACCTCGGTGGATGGTGTATTGTATACTATTAAGTACGAAAACCTCCCTCAGGTTTGCTTTGAATGTGGTAGAGCAGGTCATATATTAGCGGGTTGTCCTTCCAAGACCCCTGTCATCTGGTGAGTCTGCGGGTAAGCATTCTCGGGGTCAAACTGGCTATATAATTTCAAGTGATGACTTAGCTCAGACGGCTGTGAAAGTGCAGCGGAAAGGTACTAAAACTAGGAAGAGTGAGGAGAAGGTAGGGAAGACTGAATCTTCAGTTCTTAAGTGGAGTGGAGTTCTTGCGGAGGCTGTTCCTGTTCCGGTGTCTTTTCAGGTTGCTAGATCGGATGAGGTAGCACTGCATGTGCCCTCTAATCTTCCCCGTCCTCCGGATATGGGGGAGGTGGAACGAAATTCGTCTAATATGGATGTCACATTTCATCCTCGTGGTCAAGGCCATGATGATGCCTCTGTCTTGGGTAGTAAACCTGAGCTACCTGTTGCTCCTCTTACTCACAATATGATTGCCACTGATGTTATGGAGGACCAGGAGATGAGTGATTCTCTCCTGCCGATTGAGCTTTAAGCTATTTAGGTTTTGGCTGGTCTGGCTATCTCTTTTTTTATGCTTTAATATATGGATTTAAACAAAAAAATTTTAGTTTGGAATTGCCAAGGGGCTGGTGGAGATAGGTTTTGCAGGGCGTTTAGTGATTTTGCTTTTACTCACCGGCCAAACTCTGTGGTTATTGTGGAGCCGAAGGTTCATTTTGCTGTTGCGGAGGATGTTTTTCGCAATTGTGGATTTGATGGGTTTGAAGTTGAGGAGGTCGATGGTCGTTCTGGAGGTATTTGGGTTTGTTGGAGAGACATATACTTACTATTCATGCTTTGGTAAAGCATGCTCAGTTTATTCATGCTCGGGTTTGCTATGCTGCGGCAACGCCCTGGTTCCTTACAGCTGTTTATGCTAGCCCTACCCCTTCTTTGCGTAATGCTTTGTGGCAGGAAACAAGAGGTATAGCTGGTTCGATGCAAGCCCCATGGCTTCTTATTGGGGATTTTAATACTTATGTGGATCAATCGGAGAGGCAAGGTGGCCGACCTGCTTGTATGGCGATGTGTTCTCGCCTCTCTTCTTGGATTTATGATTGTCAGTTATTGGATTTAGGATTTCATGGACACTCTTTTACGTGGGAAAGGAGGGTTGGAGTTAGGAGGGAGTATGTGCCTGAACGTTTGGATCGAGGGTTGGCTAACCAAGCATGGCGGACTTGTTTTCCTAATGCGGAGGTTTGGCATTTACCACGCACAAAATCTGATCACTTTCCATTGTTAGTTCACTTGGATGCATAGAGTTCTCTAGCTCGGGCCCAAACCTTTCCAGTTTCAAGCGGCCTGACTATTGGATTCGCGCTTTCCTCAGGCTGTGGCTTCTATGTGGCATAGTGATGTGGATTTATCTACAGCTACTACTGTATTACAGGATGGTTTGCAGAGATGGAACTAGGAGATTTTTGGTAATATTTTTAGACGTAAGAAAAACTTACTGGCAAGGATTAGTGGCATATAACGTCTAAAGGCAGATGGTCGTGTAGGGCGGTTCTTGTATCAGTTGGAAATAGAATTATCGATGGAATATGACAATGTTCTAGCCCAAGAGGAAATGTTATGGTTCTAAAAATCACGGAGCCAGTGGATTAAGAATGGAGACAGGAATACAACTTATTTTCATACATCCACTCTGATCCGTCGGCTAGGAATAGGGTTACGGGTTTAAGTGTTGGTGAGGATTGGGAGTTTGATCAGGGTCGCCTGTGTGATCATGCTGTGGATTACTTCCGGGGACTGTTTCTCTGTGATACGGGGGTTCCTGATGGTTTATGGCTGTGGGGCAAATTTCCTCTGAGGAAGTATTTGGTGCTCTTAAACAGATGGCACCTTATAAAGCACCTGGAGTTGATGGCTTGCATGCAGTGTTTTTCCAAAGGTTCTGGCATATTGTTGGGCCTTCTGTTTGCACCTTCATAAAGCAAGCTTTTGAAACTGATTCTGTTCTTATTGATTTGAATCGNAGCTAGTTTTGTACTAGGGAGACAGATTCATGATAATATGGTGGGGGTTCAAGAGATTGTACATTCCATGCGAATTAAAAAGGGGAGTGTGGGTTTTATAGCTATCAAGTTGGATTTGAAGAGGGCGTATGACCGGTTAAGTTGGGAGTTTATTGGTCATACACTTGCTGATATTGGTCTGCCGACGTCTTTTAGAACTATTATAATGTCTTTTGTCTCCTCCAGTAGTATGCAAGTGTTGTGGAATGGGGAAAAGACGCGTAGTTTCCTCCCTTCTCGTGGGGTGCGACAGGGGGACCAGATCTCTCCATATATTTTTTTGTTGTGTATTGAGCGGTTATCACAGATGATATGTGAGTTGGTGGGTCGTGAGGAATGGAAACCTATTATTCTTAATACTGCAGCTCCTCCCATCTCCCATATGTTTTTTGCTGATGATCTTGTTTTATTTGCTGAGGCTAGTGTGGCTCAAGCAGAAGTTATCTCACAATGTCTGCATACCTTTTGTGCTAGTTCAAGCCAGAAAATTAGCCTGGCTAAGTCTAAAGTTTTCTTCTCCAAAAATATTTCTGACAGCTTGGCAAGTAGTATTGCAGATCGTCTTGGTATTGGGAGAACAACTGATCTAGGACAGTATTTGGGCTTTCCTTTGGTGCATGGTCGAATTACGAATGCTACTTTCCGACATATTTCAGACAAGGTGGAGCAAAAATTAGCAGGATGGAAATCACATAGTTTATCATTTGTTGGTCGGTTAACGGTGGCTTAGTCTGTGATTCAGGCTATACCTTATTATTCTATGCATCTTGTGCCACTACCTAAAGGCATTTGTGACAGAGTTGATAAGGCGGCGAGAGGTTTCTTGTGGGGTTCCTCGGCTATAAAACATAAGTTGTCATTGGTTTGTTGGGACAAGGTGTGTAACCAAAGAAAAGATGGTGGCCTGGGACTACATAGGATGAGATAGGCTAATGAGGCTTTTCTCACCAAGCTTGCCTGGGGGTTGATATCTCGGCCAGATGCATTATGGGTCCGTCTTCTGATGGGAAAATATTTGGCAGGCAATTCTGCTATTTCTAATGTTCAGAGTAAGGTTAAAGCTTCCCATGTATGGCGAGGTATCTGTAGTGCATGGCCTACAATTTTGGGGAGTTTGTCGTGGGCTTATGGTGAGGGAAGGAATATTAACTTCTGGCACGACCCTTGGATCCCTAGCATGGGCTGTCTTGGTGTAATACGTGACATGATTGTGCCGGAGGGAAGTAGGTCTCAAATGGTGGCTGATTTTCTTCTCCCGTCGGGAGAGTGTGATTAGGCTCGGCTGAGTTGTATGGTTCCTGCCTGTCTTCTGCATTGTTTCTAGGGGTTCAATCCATTTCATCAAGGCCAAGGAGAGGATGTGGTAATTTAGGATACGACAGCTTCTGGTCAGTGTACTGTTAAAGCGGTGTATCGTGCTTTGCCTCCTACGGTGCGTCTACAACAACCCCAGGTGTTGTGGCGTGTCTTTTGGAAATGGTCTGGGCTCCCGCGGGCTAGAACTTTCTTATGGCAGCTTGGCCATAATGCACTAATAACAAATTGGGAGCGGCTTCGCCGTCATCTGAGTTCTTGCACGGGCTGCCCCAGGTGCAATGCCGGTGTGGAGACGATGGAGCATACGCTCCGGGACTGCTTCGTTGTCAGGGAGGTGTGGGCTACCCTTATGCCTTCAGTTGTTGCTCCTTTACAGCTCTCTAGGCCTTTTCAAGAATGGTTTCTTTATGGGTTACAGGGCAATTATCCTTGTCCTGGATCGCTATCTCTGCAGCTTATGTTCGGCATGGCATTATGGTTGTTATGGACATGGCGGAACGACTTTATCTTCACTGCCAATCCTCGTCGACCGGATGTGATGGCCACTTACATTGTTCAATATGTGCTTATGGTTGCCTTAGACTCAACTTCTGCAGGTTTGTCTGATGATTCTGTCCTTGAGGAACATACTGGTCTGGTTTGGTCTCCGCCTCCTGGGGATTTTATAAAAATAAATGTTGATGCCGCAGTCAATTCGTCTACGGGTTATGCTGCGACTGGAGGTGTCGCCAGGGGTCCGAATGGGGTGTGGATCAAAGGTTTTGCTCATCGTCTGGGTTTTTGTAATGTGTCGCATGCTGAGTTATAGGCCCTTTTTGATGGTTTGGTGCTTGCGCAGAGGCTTGGTGCCCGGAAGGTCATTATTGAGTAAGATAACAGGGACCTTGTGGAGGTGATGAATGGTTCTTGTTCAAGTCGTTTGGCAAACTCTTCGTTAATTATGGAGGCTCATATGTTAACTCAATCCTTTGAGAGTTGTTATTTTGTTTATGTATTTTGCGAGGGTAATTTAGTTGCTGACACAGTAGCCAAATTTGCTATGTATGGCCCTGCAGATTACGTTTTCTTTCCCTCCCACTGATTGTTACCTTAATTTGCAGGATGATCTGTATTTTGCTTTACGGGCTGTTTCCTAGTTAATGCAATGATATGCTCGTCGTTTACCAAAAAAAAAACCAAAACACACTTTATTTTATTTATAAAACCACACACATAAAACAATACGGTATGCCCCTTTATATAGTTTACCACAAATATCATAAAACCTAGTCCTTTAAATTTAGGACTCCTACCACAACTCCAACTTATAGTAAATAAATAAATACTTAGTTTAATATTCCCACGTTGCCTCCCTTAAACTAATTCTTTAAGCTTCATCATGCCCATCATCTTTCTTGTGCTTCAGGAACACTTCAGTCTTCAATAGCTTTGTGAAAACATCTGCAACTTGATCTTCAGATGAACAAAATTCAAGCACAATTTCTTTATTTTGCACCAGCTCACGAATGTAGTGATACTTGATGTCAATATGTTTGTTGCGACCATGAAAAACTGGATTCTTTGACGTTGCAATGGCTGACTTGTTATCACAATACACTGTAGTGGGCTTCTCTTGAAACTGCTTCAGCTCACTAAGCATCTTCCTCAATCATACTGCTTGAGTAGCACAATTTCCAACTGCAATGTATTCAATTTCAGCTGTAGACAATGCAACCACCTGTTGTTTCTTAGATGACCAAGAGAAAACACCAATCCCAAGATGAAAAAACAAACCCATAAGTACTCTTCTTCTTCTCAATGTCTCCAGCCCAATCACTGTCTGTATAGCCAACATGCTCCACCTATTAGTAGCAAAATAGAAAATGCCATCACTCAATCTACCTATGACATAGCGTAGGATGCGCTTTGCAGCTTGCTAGTGAGACTGTCATGGAGTCTCCATAAACCTGCTCATAAGTCCAACACTATAGACAATGTCTGGCCTTGTAGCTGTTAAGTATCGCAAGCTTCCTACCATTCTCTTGAAGTCGGTAGCATCAACCAAGTCACCACTGCTATCCTTCTCTAACTTCAATCTCTCCTCCATTGGAGTCAGAATTGGATTGCTATTTTCCATCATAAACTTCTTCAACACATCACCTGTATACTTTTTCTGTGAAACAAATATGCCTCACTGCTTTTGATTCACCTCAATGCCAAGAAAATATGAAATCAAGCCCATATCTGTCATCTCAAACTATGCAATCATGTCTTTCTTGAACTTCAACAATAATTCGGGATTGTTACCAGTGAAAATCATATCATCAACATACAAGCACACAATAGTCACATCTCCTTGCTTGTTAGATTTCACATACAAAGTGTGCTCATAAGGACACTTGTGGAAGCCATCCTCAACAAAATAAGAATCAATACATTTGTACCATACTCTAGGTGCATGTTTTAAGCCATATAAGGCTTTCTTCAACCGGTAGACTTTTTCTTCCTCCCCTTTCTTCACATAACCAAGAGGTTGTTCAACATACACCTCTTCCTCAAGCACACCATTTAAGAAAGCAGATTTCACATCCATTTAATAAATCTTTCAATTACTTTTTGCGGCAATAGAAATTATCATTCTCACAGTATCAAGCCTTGTAACAGGAGCAAAAATCTCAAAGTAATCAGTACCTAGCTTTCATTTGTAGCCTTTTACCACCAATCTTGCCTTGTATTTTTCTTTGGCCATTGTCACCACAAGAAGTCAATGAAGATCAATTGCATATTAAAAGTAGAGTGGAAGCATGGCAAGTCGAGCAGGCCAAAGCACAAACAAAGCATGGGGAAGAGAGGAAGACTGAGAGCCTTGCAAAAGGTGAGCAAGAAAGGAAGGCTGGGAGCCGTGCAAAAGGAGAGCTAGAGAGGAAGGTTGAGAGCCTTACAAAAGGAGAGGAGAAC
Source organism: Turnera subulata (assembly GCA_028386065.3). Classification (NCBI taxonomy): domain Eukaryota; kingdom Viridiplantae; phylum Streptophyta; class Magnoliopsida; order Malpighiales; family Passifloraceae; genus Turnera; species Turnera subulata. The sequence continues at coordinate 27,959 of JAKUCV010004875.1, read as the reverse complement.
TTAAAATAAAAAAAAGAGTGAGAAGGAGAAGGAGGAAGTCGAGAGTGAGAGAAGGAAAAAAATAAAAGAAGCATCAAAAAAGATTGTATTAAAAGGCTCAAACGAGAGAGACAGTGGAAAGAAACAAGTTATAATTGTAAAAGAGAGATATGTGAGGGATGAATATGTGGAAAAGAAAAGTCTGTTTGTACTCTTGTCTAAGGAAGCTTCGTTTAAAGCTAACATTAACCCCTCTCTATCTAGTTTTGTTGTTGTTCCATTGCAGGATTTTAGGGATGCTTACCCTAAGGAGTTGAAGGAACTTGGTGAGAAAGAACTTCATTCACATTCCAGACCTTTGGCGCAAGTTGCTTTCCAAGAAACATTGATGTGAGTTCAAGACCATGGAGTAGGGAATCTTTGGTATCCATTTTTTGAGATTTGTGCTAGATGGAGTAACAATTGAGCTTTATGTACACAATTCAAAGGCACAAGTGAGGATATTTAAGGCTGGTGATTGGATTTGGGTGCATCTCAAGAAGCTCAAGCAATGGAATTCTATTATTGATCCTGGAGGAGAGGGACCATTCCAGTGATGAACTGCATCAACGACAAATCTTACACGTTTGGTTTGCATGGTGAGTATAATGATCATATTACTTTTGACATTGCTGAATTCCTTCTATTGATTTTGTAGGTATGGATTTGTGTACGAATCATTTTGAGGAGGGAGGGAATGATGCAAATCACCGAAGCAAGCTTGGAGACTTAGATAACGATGCAAATTGCCAAGGCAAGCTTAGAGATGGCAAGCTCACGTTCAGAATCAAGTCCAAAATTCGATCTCACAAGAAATTCTAGAAAAGATTGGGGATCTTCGTGTCAATTAGTTGCAGAGGTGAATCTGGTGTTAATTCTAGGTTTGTTGCTGTGTTAGTTGGTAGTGGAGCTGCAGGCTCAATCAATTATATCTTTTTGTTGTTATTTTTCTGTTCTCAGCGTTTATCAATTTGTGGCCTTTTTTTAATTCTGTTGTTTTTGTTTCAATTCATCGTGTTCCCTTTGTTTTTCTTCCAGTCGACATCAATTATTTAAAAAAAATTGTCAAGTCACTGTTCATTGTACTGTTCATCGAATATTTTTTACCGTACTGTTCATCGAGTACTGTTCACCGGTATTTCTGTTCATAAAAAAAAAAGAAAGAAAAGAATGAGTTGATTTCTTTTGTTTGTTCTTGTTGTCGACATAAATATATACATAGAAAAAGAAAAGTACAAGTCGATTTGTGGAATTGTATAAGGAATTGAAGTGTTGATTGTTGGAATGCAAGTATACATCAATTTCTAACAAGTGGCCAAAGTTGGATTGAATTGGTTGGTTGAAAATGGGTAATTGGAGTTTTTGTTGTTGATTTTCTATACCAGTTCCGTATACAAAATCCTACTGCCAATTCTGGTTTTTGTGCGAATTGTACCGATTTTGTATGTTTAGCTAACAAACAAAGTTTTTATTACTGTTGGAATTTGGTGTGAGCTGCCATACAAAATTTAATGCCAAATTTCACTTTCTTTCCAATGTTTGCGATTTGTGTGTTCTCTTAGTGTTGAGTGATTGTTAAGTCATAGTTGCTCAACTAATCAACATTCAAACACATACATGACCTTATTCTTGTGTGCGTCTTTCTTTGTTTGTTGGAGTCTTTATTTGCCTCCAGAGTTTGTGCCCTTTCGTTCTTTTTTTAGGTTTTTCCTTGCTTTTCTTAAATTTGTGTTGCAAGTCTAATTGCTTGATTTTGTGCTATTTGATCCTGACTTGTAAATTTGAAGGAGAATCAAGAGAGTAAAAAGGCTGAGAGTACATCCATTGCCAAGAGTGACCAAACACGAGTGAAACACGTGTGGAGTTTTCCTTACTAACAAATTTTCTTGCAGATGATACATCATGGAATTTTTTTCCCTTCTGATTACATAAGATTCGATTCGAAGATGAATTGCTTTGAGGAGGGGAAAAATGATGCATTCAAGTAGGCACCTAGTGGAGGAAACGCAATCCCGAAGCCAAGAACGCGAAGAACTCAAGCGAAAGTTCCTGAAGCGCATAGTCTCGGAAATAAGTTCGTACCTCGAGTTTTACAAATAGGATTGTTGTGATCTTGGACTCTGTGGAAATCTAAGAGGAAGATCTACAACTTTAATGTTGAGCCTAGAAGCTGAATCTTCTTTTTGTGTTATTTAATACTCACTTGAAGTGGACAAACAGATCCTGCCCAGAAATTCGGTTTGGGTTTATTTGTGCTTAATTTTTCTTAGTTGGATTATTATTATTATTTTTTGGGTTATTATTATTTCTAGATTTTAGATCCTGCCCACGACTTTAAAGTTGAGCCTAGAAGCTGAATCTGCTGTTTGCGTTATTTAAAGCTCACTTTAGTTAATTAGTTGTATTTATTATTTGTTAGGTTTTAATTAGTCTAATTAGTTATTAGATTTAAAAAGTCAAACCTAGTCTATGTTGGTTGTGGGAGCTGACTTTAGGGTAGTATAAATAGGTCTTAGGGCACCAAAATGTGGACAACAATGATAACTGAGAAAATAAATTTGTTTGCCTTTGAAAGGCTTTCTTCTTGGTTGTGAGATGCAATCAAAACCCAAGGGAGGGATTCCCTTGCTTTTACCTTTTGGGATTAAATTCTAGTTATCAAGTTCTTACTTGTGGCGTTTAATTTAGTTCCTTGTGTTCTAATCTGTGAGTACCCGACCCGAAATTCATTGGGCTTACTCACCACCTTCTTCTTAACCGTTATCCACATATTTGGAGTCGCCATCCGAATTTTATTATAGGACAAAATTCGGAGAAAACCTTTCTTAAGCAACCGATGACTCCTAAAGGCAACCGATAAGTGAACCAAAGATGTGGACCCGGGGGTTCGTCATGGATGGGAAGGTGTAAGGAACCCATCCATGTTGGGGCGAGATTATGTGCAATTAAAGAGCTCTAAGTATCCGGGTATGCAAACTTAGAGTTAAACACGCAGCGGAATAAAGCCCGGAACTAATGGAGGATCCATGTGAAACGGGATAAACCGAATAACAAAATTTTCGTACCTAGTTTGGTTGAGATCTTTCACTCAACTGATGATCCGAATCAGCAAGAACCGGACAAAATCCGACTCCTCTACGGTATCCACACGAACCGTTGATGACTGCTAGCAACCGTCTCACGATCACTAACCCGAGCACTCCCGAACCGCAGTGCTAGCTGCAGAATTTCCGAGAGCTAGAGACTAGAATATGTTTGATGTGTTTCTTTCTCAAGTATGAAGATTGTGTTAAGTATGAAAAACTGATCAAACCTTCACCCTTTTATACACAATTGTAATGCATAGTTAATTAGATAATGACCAACATAATGGCCAACACAATCATCCATTATCTTTCATGATTATCTTTCCACCATTATCATGCCTCCACTAATGCATTAAACATATATATCAGCATATATAAGATTACACATCATATGGCACTAATTCTGGTTCATTAATTCTAGTAATTAGTGAACCGAATCAATCCAAACGACCCGGTCCAACCATGGTCTAACCATGGTCTAATCACTAGCTCAATATCCTGGTCGAACTATAGTCCAACCATAGTCTAACAACTAGCTAGAATCAACAGCTCTAAGTGTGTGACCCTGTAGGCACTTGTGACGTTTGGTAATAATTGTAAACTCTCATTTACAATTATAAACAACGAGCGGTGTCTAGCAACACGTCATTGGAATATGTCATCCTCATTTATGCTTGATCTAACGTTTCTTGATCCCCCTTAACTGTGTGATACAGATACAAATGATATCCCCATATCACTTAATCTAAGCATGGCCATGCATTTACAGTTCAACTCTATCAAGAGGCCCAACTGATAATATACCCGTTATATAAAATTGGACGAATTCCATCTTGATTATACAAAACCCACTACACATTATATCATATACCCAATCATTACTCTTAGGTCCACTCAATTACGAATGACCAAGAGTAATATCAAAGTATATGACTCACGTGTTGGGAACCTTGATGATCTCAGGTCTAAGGATAGTACATATAAGAATCACTAGTGACAACATGAGTCCATGCAGTGTTCTTATGTCGGTTCAGTCCAGTCCACAAGTTCTCTAACTTGTACCCGTATGTAGAACTCATATCTCATATGATTCTCAACATACGCTAGTCTTTATTTATTATTACAACCCATCCATAATAATAATTGACTAGGGGCATTTCAAGAATATAAGACATTCTTAGGTTATAAATATGTGCAAGTATTTATCATAGATAAACATATTTATTAGAATAAAACCTTAATCAAAATACATGACAATATTATCATCCAATGATTGACTTTTGGGCATTACACTAACAATCTCCCACTTTCACTAAAGCCAATCATCCATATATCTAATACCAATGGATCTAGTATGACCATCATGCTTCTGCTGTGTGAGCGGCTTAGTTAGTGGATCTGCTACATTGTTCTCAGAAGGAACCCTGCACAGCCTCACATCGCCTCTTTCAATAATCTATCTAATAAGATGGTAGCATTGGAGTATATGTTTGGATCTTTGGTGATATCTAGGTTCTTGAGCCTGTGCGATTGTCCCATTATTGTCACAATAGAGCTCAATCGGACTGTAAATGCTCAGAACCACCTCAAGTTCAAATATGAACTTCTTAATCCAAACAGCCTCTTTCGCTGCATCTGAGGCAGCTACGTATTCAGCCTCAGTTGTAGAATCAGCAACTGTTTCTTGCTTTGAACTCTTCCAGTATACAGGACCACCTCCAAGACAAAACACATATCCTGACTGCGATCTAAAGTCATCCCTGTCAGTTTAGAAGCTAGCATCTGTTTAACCCTTTACAACAAGCTCATCAACGCTTCCATATACAAGGAATGCATCCTTAGTTCTTCTCAAGTACTTAAGGATATTCTTAACTGCTGTCCAGTGACCTTCACGGGGATCAGATTGATGTCTGCTTGTGACACTTAATGCATATGCGACTTTTGGTAGAGTACATAGCATGGCGTACGTGATAGATCCTATTGCTGATGCATAAGGGATCTTACTCATTTGCTCTCTCTCCTTAAATGTACTAAGACATTGATTCTTTGAGAGAGTTATGCCATGTGACATGGGCAAGAGACCTTTCTTGGAATATTGCATGCTAAACCTTTTAAGCTCCTTGTCAATATATGTACTTTAACTTAGGCCAAGAAGCCTTTTGGATCTATCTCTATAGATGTTTATACCTAGCACGTAGATAGCTTCACCTTAGTCCTTCATTGGATCTACAGACTGTAGTGTTGAAATATCATTCCCAATGAGTAGAATGTCGTCAACATTCAACAGCAAGAAAACGATAGTGCTCCCACTAACCTTCTTGTAAACACATGGCTCATCTTCATTTTTAATGAAACCAAACTGCTTGATTACCTCATAAAAAACGAAGATTCCAACTCCTAAAAGCTTGCTTTAACCCATAAATGGATCTTTGCAATTTGCATACCTTATTAGCATTCTCCAGAGTGACAAAACCTTCAAGTGGTGTCATGTACACATCCTCTAAAAGATTTCCATTAAGGAAAGCGGTTTTGACATCCATCTGCCATATTTCATAATCATGGTATTTAGCTATAGCCAACAGAATTCGGATGGATTTAACCATGGCAACTGGCGAAAAGGTTTCATCATAGTCAATACTATGAACTTGTTTGAAACCTTTTGCAACCAATCATCCCTTAAAAGTAATCACATTACCATCCATGTCGGTCTTCTTCTTATAGACCCACTTGCACGCAATGGGTTTTACCCCTTCAGGTGAATCAACCAAGGTCCAAACATTGTTTTCATACATGGATTTCATCTCAGAATTCATGGCTTCTAGCCACTTCTTAGAGTTTGGACCCGTAATAGCCTAACGATAGGAAGTGGGCTCATCTTCATCCATTAGCATTACGTCTCCAGTATGAGTCAAAAAAAATCCATATCTCTCAGGCTCATACCGAGACCTATCAGACCTACGTGGTTCATGTGTTACAAGTACAGGATTTTCACCCACAACAACTTGCGGTTCCTGTTCTTGTTCCTTCTCAGTCTCTATAGCTTCTTGTTATGCTCGAACTTCTTTGAGTTCTATTTTTCTCCCACTGATCTCTCTAGAAATAAACTCTCTTTCTAGAAAAATAGCAGTACGAGTAAGAAACATCTTTTGCTCTGTGGGATTATAGAAATAATATCCTTTAGTTTCTTTAGGATATCCAACAAAAAGGCACTTGTCAGATTTAGGGGTGAGTTTATCTGATGCTTGTCGTCTTACGTAAGCCTCGCAACCCCAAATCTTCATAAAAGACAAACTGGGCCGTTTTCTAGTCCACATCTCATATGGTGTCTTTTCAACCGATTTAGATGGAACACGGTTAAGTGTAAAGGCAGCAGTCAATAAAGCATGTCCCCAAAATGAAGAAGGAAGGTGAGCTTGACTCATCATAGAACGAACCATGTCTAACAGAGTTCTATTTCTCCTTTCAGATACACCATTCCATTGAGGTGTACCCGGCGGAATAAGTTGTGATACTATACCACATTCCTTTAGATGATCATGAAATTCTCGGTCTAAGTATTCACCTTCTCGATTAGATCGAAGCATTTTAATACTCTTGCCAAGTTGATTTTGTACTTCATTCTTGAATTCTTTGAACTTTTCAAAGGATTCTGACTTGTGCTTCATAAGATACACATAGCCATATCTACTATAATCATCAGTAAATGTAATGAAGTTTTGACAACCACCTCTAGCCTATGTTGACATAGGCCCACATACATCAGAATGTATAAGGCCTAACAAGTCTGAAGCTCTTTCACCTTTACCAGCAAAAGGAGCCTTCGTCATTTTGCCCAATAAACATGACTCACATGCCTCATATGATTCAGAATTAAAAGAGTCTAAAAGTCCATCCTTATGGAGTTTAGAAATACGAGTCTCGTTTATATGGCCCAAACGACAATGCTAGAGATAGGTCGTATTAGAATCGTTTAATTTAACCTTCTTCGAATTAATGTTATAGATTGGAGTTTCTTGGTTTAGAACGTACAAACCATTGCTTAAATATGCACCACCATAATAAATATCATTCAAATAAATAGAACAACAGTTGTTCTTTATTACAAATGAAAAACCCTTCTTGTCCAGACAAGAAACAAAAATCAAATTCCCGCTTATAGTAGGTACATAATAACAATCATCAAGATCCAAAACCAAACCACTCGGTAAAGATAGATAATAAGTCCCTACGGATAATGCAGCAACTCTTGCTCCATTTCCAACCCGCAGGTCCACTTCACCCTTTGCTAATCTTCTACTCTTTCTCAGATCCTACACATTTACACAAATGTGAGAACCACATCCAGTATCTAATACCCATGATGCTGAGACAGAAATATTAGCTTCTATAACAAGAATACCTGAAGTGGAAGTCTTACTTCCCTTCTGTTTCTTCACCTCCTCAAGGTAAATAGGGCAGTTACGCTTCCATTGGCCAGGTTTCTTGCAATGGAAATATTGTCCTTCCTTTACAACACCACCTTTAGGTTTCAGCACATGTGAAGAAGAAGATGCACATGAACCAAACTTTTTGGCAGGTTTCTTCTTCTTGTTAAACTTGGCTTTACCCTTTCCTTTCCCATTTCCAACCATCAAAATGTTGTTGGATTTATTTGCCTTCATCTGTTGCTCAAGTGTTCCCAACATGTTAAGCAACTCAGACAAAGATTTGTCAAGATGATTCATGTTGAAATTCATGACAAAGTGGCTGTAACTATCCGACAACGATTGCAGGACAAGATCAATGGCCAACTCTATTTGCATTGGAAAACCTAGGCCTTCAAGGCTCTCAATGTATCCAATCATTTTGAGCACATGAGGTCTAATAGGTGATGACTCAGCCATCTTGCATTAGAATAATGCCTTTGAGGTCTCATATCTCTCATGTCTAGCTTGCTCTTCAAAGAGCATTTTCTGGTGCTCGATCATATCGAAAGCACCCAAGTTCTCATGTTGCTTCTGAAGCTCAGAGTCCATGGTGATAAGCATAAGGCAAGCAACATCCAATGCTTCACCAATATGCTTCTTGTAAGCATCCTTTTTCGCCCTAGGAGCATTAGGTGTCGGTTCATTAAGAACAGGCCCTTCAAGGACATACAACTTTTTTTCTTGCTTGAGGACTATCCTCAAATTGCGATGTCACTTAAGGAAATTATTCCCATTCAGTTTTTCCTTCTCAAGGACCGATCGCAGTGACATAGTACTTGTGTTTTGTGCCATGATAACTCTACAAAGATCAATTCACACAAAATCAGAGTCACGTATACATAAAATCATTTAACAAGGAATTTTATTAAATGATACTGCCACTATATAAATCAAGATGATAATAAGTGGGCCAGGATCCATATTTCACTACAAGATAAGTTAGCTTTGGCTAATCACTTACATTATAATTATTTAGGTAGACAACTCTTTGTCAATTACTTCTCATGTAACTCTTGGATAGTTGAGTGAACAACTCTTATTCTTGTCCATCGCATCTTGTTAGGATAAATATTGGCACTTTTCTTTGGCAAACCTATCAAGTGTTGATCTAAGCATAGATGAGTGCTCATCAATGGAAGGCAGCACATGAGGAACTTAATATTTACATCAACAATTGTTTCATACATAAACTGAATGTAATGCTCAAATATATATCGCATATACAATAACCATGCATCATATATAATCAATACAAAGCTATGTGACATGGTTATAAAAAGGATAAACGTGTTAACAAGCAATTAACATATTGTTCTAACATTAAGATCATAAGAACATGTCATCAAGCACGCCGAACATCGATGTTTAACATACAACATCGATGTTTTGTATGTTTGCTCACATACAAAATTCTTCTTCCCATTCTGGAATTTAGAGCATTCTGCCAAATTTTATATGCTTGCTGACCTACAAAATCTTTCTGACCATTCGGGGTTTTTGGTTGTTTCTGCCGAATTTTGTATATCAGCTCAACCACTAAATTTTGCTGACCATTCAAATTTTAGTTGTTTTGCCGAATTTTGTATATCAGCTCACCTACAAAATATTGCTGACCATTCGGATTTTTAGTTGTTTTTGCCGAAAGTACACTTTGATTGATATCATATACCAATAAGTACTTGCTCTCAAACACCTTTGAACCGACTTCAACATATCACATATATGAGAATCGTAATGATCTAGATTAAACATACAATCAACAGAAACATAACAAACCATGATCAAGCTCTGTCACTTATACAATCATGATCAAGCCACATCACATATAGCGTACCATACCTATAAACGACTAATTTGGTATAGTGTTTCACAAGAGGCTCCGCTACCACTGTAAGTATCCGGGTATGCAAACTTAGAGTTAAACACGCAGCGGATTAAAGCCCGGAACTAATGTAGGATCCATGTGAAACGGGATAAACCGAATAACAAGATTTTCGTACCTGGTTTGGTTGAGATCTTTCACTCAACTGATGATCCAAATCAGCAAGAACCAGACAAAATCCGACTCCTCTACGGTATCCACACGAACCGTTGATGACTACAAGCAACCGTCTCCCGATCACTAACCCGAGCACTCCCTAACCGCAGTGCTAGCAGCAGAATTTCCGAGAGCTAGAGACTAGAATATGTTTGATGTGTTTCTTTCTCAAGTATGAAGAGTGTGTTAAGTCTGGAAAACTGATCAAACCTTCACCCTTTTATACACACTTGTAATGCATAGTTAATTAGATAATGGCCAACATAATCATCCATTATCTTTCATGATTTCCACCATTATCATGTCTCCACTAATGTATTAAACATATATATCGGCATATATAGGATTACACATCATATGGCACTAATTCTGGTTCAATAATTTTGGTAATTAGTGAACCAAATCAACCCAATCGACCCGGTCCAACAATGGTCTAACCACTAGCTCAATATCCTGGTCGAACTATGGTCCAACCATTGTCTAACCACTAGCTCGAATCAACAGCTCTAAGTGTGTGACCCCGTAGGCACTTGTGACGCTTGGCAATAATTGTAAACTCTCATTTACAATTATAAACAACGAGCGGTGTCTAGCAACACATCATTTCTACCCAAACGACAAGATCAGTACTGATTCATTATGCCTCGGAAAAATGTCATTATCCTTTCGTCCCATAATATCAAGATCAAACACGAGACATGGAATATCTCATCCTCGTTTATGTTTGATCTAACGTTTCTTGATTCCCGAGTTAACTGTGTGATACAGATACAAATGATATCCCCATATCACTTAATCTGAGCATGGCCATGCATTTACAGTTCAACGCTATCAAGGGGCCCAACTGATAATATACCCGTTATATGGGTTGGACGAATTCCATCTTGATTATACAAAATCCACTACACAATATATCATATACCCAATGATTACTCTTAGGTCCACTCAATTACGAATGGCCAAGAGTGATATCAAAGTATATGACTCACGTGTTGGGAATCTTGATGATCTCAGGTCTAAGGATAGTACATTTTAGAATCACTAATGACAACATGAGTCCATAGTCCAGTCCACAAGTTTTCTAACTTGTACCCATATGTAGAACTCATATCTCATATGATTCTCAACATACTCTAGTCTTTATTTATTATTACAACTCATCCATAATAATAATCGACTAGGGACTATTCAAGAATATAAGATACTCTTAGGTTATAAATATGTGCAAGCATTTATCATAGGTAAACATATTTATTGGAATAAAACCTTAATCAAAATACATGATAATATTATCATCCAATGATTGGCTTTTGGGCATTACACTAACAAGATCTACATACGACATGCACAAACAAACAAATAACAAAAACAAAACAAAAAAAAATAAAGAATGAGCTTGAATTTCCACCACTAGAAACTGCCTACGTTCCCCCTAATAATGGATTCAAAGCGCACGTAGTTCTTACTTGCATAACATATAATCACACCAACAACATCATCATGTCACAGCAGCAATCAACCAAGAAAATAAGAACGAGTTACCTCTTGAAGCCCTCCTCTTGCTCCTACTTGCTTACCACTCCTAAGCAAAAGTTTGACGGAAATTCACCAGGTTATTCGAGGCAGAAGGAGGAGGCACTGGTCTCTAACACCAGCAACAAACTTGAAGAGCTACTTCTTTACCTTTCTAGTGACTCCAAGAATGCAGTAATCCGACACCTACGGCTCCAGATATGATGACTTTTCTGAGACTGCCTGCATAGGATTCCTCTACTCGGGTTCCTCCTCCTTTCCTCCACAAACTTGCTTCAATCCACCTCCTCCTTCTCCTTCTCTTGCTCTCCTTTTGCTGCTACTCTACTGCTACACTTCCTCACAAAAATCCTCCAGAACTTCAACCCTAGAAAGGGCTCCTAAGCTTGGAATTAGAGAATTTTTCCAACCACCTAGCTTATGTATGTATGGAGGAGAAAGAGAGAATTGGTGAGTTTGAGGTGAATGGGGGGCTCTTATTTGTATTGTTTATGGGGGGTCTAGACGTGGTGTGATCTAAGCATCGAAATTGAATCCCTAGATCCAATGGCAGATACCTAGAATTTAGTAAATAGGAAAAATCGAAAAAACAGCCAAAACTCGAAAGGATGTCCGCCAGGCCATGACGGTCATGTCGCGACGACCGCCAGGCGTTGGGGGTCATGTTTCCAAGCCCGCCAGGTGCTGGTGGTCATGTCGCCATGTCCGTCGGCACCTGTTTCCAAAAGTGTTCTTTCCTTTCCGGTTTTGATCCTCATTATTCCGGCCCAACTTGATTCCCACGCCCTTCCTAAATAGTTTTTGCCTGTTTTAAGCTTCCAGAGACCCTCCTAACTTGTAGCCTACCCCTAGCTCTTTCCCCATTTTCTTTCCTTTCTCCTCACTTCACTCCATATACAATAAACTATCAAAAGTTAGAAAAAAAATCTCAAATTCTGGACAATTTAGGATTAATTGGCTGCTAGGCTTAGTGTTTTTGGGTGGACTTTAGTTGTAGGAGGATCCATATTCAATTGGTTCAGGCTCCTAAATAAATAAAAGCCTGAAAAAAATTAAATACCAATATTCTATTATAATTAAACTTTAAAATATATCAAATTCAGAATTAAATCATCTCAAAAATTCTGAATCAAATATATCAAAAATTCAAAAATAATAAAATATTTATATTCCACCAAGTTAAATTACGAAAATACCCAAACTCGGGATTAAATCGTCTCATTAATTCGTGGTCACAAATATCTCCATAATTCAAATTAATAGAATACTAGAGGGTCAAATTTGGGTGTTCACATAATCCCTCTGTTGCCTATCCCTTAATTGAGTTTAGGAGGTGAAGAATAGATTGCAGGAATCCTAGTAATTCTAATCCCTTTTTTGCCTATTCCTTAATTGAGTTTAGGAGGTGAACAATTGGATTGCTAAAACCCTAGTTTGATTGGAGATTGGAGATCTTGGTGTCAATTAGTTGTAGAGGTGAACCTGGTGCTGATTCTAGGTTTGTTGCTGTATCACTTGTACTTGGTCTTATACACCCATTTGACACAAATGGCTTCTTTTCCAGCTGGCAATGAAGTCAGCTCCCATGTTATATTCTTCTCAATGGCATGTATCTCCTCATCCATGGCCTGAATCCAACGTTAATCTTTGCAGCATCCTAATATAATAGGGGATAAACCAACAAAGAAAGCAAAGTGTGCCATCTCTTCTTCATCACTAGGATCATTGTCATTCCCAACAACATAATCCTGCAAGTGTGTAGGCATTTGGCGATTATGTTGTGGTCGACCTAACACTGCTTGTAGTGCTGGTGGAGGCTGTGCAACATGTTCTTCCTCCTGTTCTGCTTCTTCTACTTCAGTTCTCTAAGTGACTAAGTAATGTGGGGTTGGCTGTGAATCTGTAGATGACCAATCCCAAACTCCTTGCTCATCAAAAGTAACATGTCTGCTAATCACCACCTTCTTCGTCACTGGATTGTACAGCTTGTATCCCTTTGTCTCATGGCTATACCCAAGGAAAATACACTACTCTGCCTTGTCATCTAGTTTTTCCCTCAATGCATCTAGAATATGAGCATAGGCAATGGAACAAAACACCTTCAAATGATTGACATTCGACTTCTGTCCAATCCATGCTTCTTGAGGTGTCTTTTCATGAACACTCCTGGTAGGACACCTGTTCAACAAGCAAACAGCATGAGAAACAGCATCTTCCCAAACTGCTCATCCCATCTTCATTCCCCGTAGAAGGGGGAATTTTGTCTCTATCCCCACTCCCCACACTCCCTGCAGATTCCCACGGGTCCTCGACTTAAACTCTTCATTTTAAAATATTTATAATTTTTTCCACTTGAAAGTTTGTAATTTAGTTCCGAACCAATACAAAATACGGGTTAAACACCCTTTATATACCTAGAGTTTCTCTTTTATCCCGATCATATACCTAAGAGTTTTTATATCACTTTTATCTACCCGAGTTTCAATTTATGTCCATTTCATGTACATTGCGCAACTCGAGCTACTACTGTATTACAGGATGGTTTGCAGAGATGGAACTGGGAGATTTTTGGTAATATTTTTAGACGTAAGATAAACTTACTGGCAAGGATTAGTGGCATATAACGTCTAAAGGCAGATGGTCGTGTAGGGCAGTTCTTGTATCAGTTGGAAACAGAGTTATCGATGGAATATGACAATGTTCTAGCTCAAGAGGAAATGTTATGGTGCCAAAAATCACGAAGCCAGTGGATTAAGAATGGAGACAGGAATACAACTTATTTTCATACATCCACTCTGATCCGCCGGCTAGGAATAGGGTTGCGGGTTTAAGGGTTGGTGAGGATTGGGAGTTTGATTAGGGTCGCCTGTATGATCATGCTGTGGATTACTTCCAGGGACTGTTTCTCTGTGATACGGGGGTTCCGGATGGTTTATGGCTGTGGGGCAAATTTCCTCTGAGGAAGTATTTGGTGCTCTTAAACAGATGGCACCTTATAAAGCACCTGGAGTTGATGGCTTGCATGCAGTGTTTTTCCAAAGGTTCTGGCATATTGTTGGGCCTTCTGTTTGCACCTTCATAAAGCAAGCTTTTGAAACTGATTCTGTTCTTATTGATTTGAATCGCACCCTGCTTACTCTGATTCCTAAAGTTGATTGTCCGGAGGAAATTACCCAATTTCGGCCCATTAGCCTCTGCACAGTGCCTTATAAGCTTCTTACTAAGGTTCTAGCTATTCGGCTTAAACCTCTTCTCAATGATTTGGAATTGCCTTTCCAAGCTAGTTTTGTACCAGGAAGACAGATTCATGATAATGTGGTGGGGGTTCAAGAGATTGTACATTTCATGCGAATTAAAAAGGGGAGTGTGGGTTTTATAGCTATCAAGTTGGATTTGGAGAGGGCGTATGACCGGTTAAGTTGGGAGTTTATTGGTCATACACTTGCTGATATTGGTCTGCCGACGTCTTTTAGAATTATTATAATGTCTTTTGTCTCCTCCAGTAGTATGCAAGTGTTGTGGAATGGGGAAAAGACGCATAGTTTCCTCCCTTCTCGTGGGGTGCGACAGGGGGACCAGATCTCTCCATATATTTTTTTGTTGTGTATTGAGCGGTTATCACAGATGATATGTGAGTTGGTGGGTCGTGAGGAATGGAAACCTATTATTCTTAATACTGCAGCTCCTCCCATCTCCCATATGTTTTTCGCTGATGATCTTGTTTTATTTGCTGAGCCTAGTGTGGCTCAAGCGGAAGTTATCTCACATTGTCTGCATACCTTTTGTGCTAGTTCAAGCCAGAAAATTAGCCTGGCTAAGTTTAAAGTTTTCTTCTCCAAAAATATTTCTGACAGCTTGGCAAGTAGTATTGCAGATCGTCTTGGTATTGGGAGAACAACTGATCTAGGACAGTATTTGGGCTTTCCTCTGGTGCATGGTCGAATTACGAATGCTACTTTCCGACATATTTCAGACAAGGTGGAGCAAAAATTAGCAGGATGGAAATCACATAGTTTATCATTTGCTGGTCGGTTAACGGTGGCTCAGTCTGTGATTCAGGCTATACCTTATTATTCTATGCATCTTGTGCCACTACCTAAAGGCATTTGTGACAGAGTTGATAAGGTGACGAGAGGTTTCTTGTGTGGTTCCTCGGCTATAAAACATAAGTTGTCATTGGTTTGTTGGGACAAGGTGTGTAACCAAAGAAAAGATGGTGGCCTGGGACTACATAGGATGAGACAGGCTAATGAGGCTTTTCTCACCAAGCTTACCTGGGGGTTGATATCTCGGCCAGATGCATTATGGGTCCGTCTTCTGAGGGGCAAATATTTGGCAGGCAATTCTGCTATTCCTAATGTTCAGAGTAAGGTTAAAGCTTCCCATGTATGGCGAGGTACCTGTAGTGCATGGCCTACAGTTTTGGGGAGTTTGTCGTGGGCTTTTGGTGAGGGAAGGAATATTAACTTCTGGCACGAGCCTTGGATCCCTAGCATGGGTTGTCTTGGTGTAATACGTGACATGATTGTGCCAGAGGGAAGTAGGTCTCAGATGGTGGCTGATTTTCTTCTCCCGTCGAGAGAGTGTGATTGGGCTCGGCTGACTTGTATGGTTCCTGCCTGTCTTCTGCATTGTTTCTAGGGGTTCAATCCATTTCACCAGGGCCAAGGGGAGGATGTGGTAATTTAGGATACGACAGCTTCTGGTCAGTGTACTGTTAAAGCGGTGTGTCGTGCTTTGCCTCCTACGGTGCGTCTACAACAACCCCAGGCGTTGTGGCGTGTCATTTGGAAATGGTCTGGGCTCCCACGGGCTAGAACTTTCTTATGGCAGCTTGGCCATAATGCACTAATAACAAATTGGGAGCGGCTTCGCCGTCATCTGAGTTCTTGCACGGGCTGCCCCAGGTGCAATGCCGGTGTGGAGACGATGGAGCATACGCTCCGGGACTGCTTCGTTGTCAGGGAGGTGTGGGCTACCCTTATGCCTTCAGTTGTTGCTCCTTTACAGCTCTCTAGGCCTTTGCAAGAATGGTTTCTTTATGGGTTACAGGGCAATTATCCTTGTCCTGGATCGCTATCTCTGCAGCTTATGTTCGGCATGGCATTATGGTTGTTATGGACATGGCGGACCGACTTTATCTTCACTGCCAATCCTCGTCGATCGGATGTGATGGCCACTTACATTGTTCAATATGTGCTTATGGTTGCCTTAGACTCAACTTCTGCAGGTTTGTATGATGATTCTGTCCTTGAGGAACATACTGGTCTGGTTTGGTCTCCGCCTCCTTGGGATTTCATAAAAATAAATGTTGATGCCGCAGTCAATTCGTCTACGGGTTATGCTGCGACTGGAGGTGTCGCCAGGGGTTCAAATGGGGTCTGGATCAAAGGTTTTGCTCATCGTCTGGGTTTTTGTAATGTGTCGCATGCTGAGTTATAGGCCCTTTTTGATGGTTTGGTGCTTGCGCAGAGGCTTGGTGCCCGGAAGGTCATTATTGAGTCAGATAACAAGGACCTTGTGGAGGTGATGAATGGTTCTTGTTCAAGTCGTTTGGAAAACTCTTCGTTAATTATGGAGGCTCATATGTTAAATCAATCCTTTGAGCGTTGTTATTTTGTTTATGTATTTTGCGAGGGTAATTTAGTTGCTGACACAGTAGCCAAATTTGCTATGTATGGCCCTGCAGATTACGTTTTCTTTCTTTCCCTCCCACTGATTGTTACCATAATTTGCAGGATGATCTGTATTTTGCTTTACGGGCTGTTTCCTAGTTAATGCAATGATATGCTCGTCGTTTACCAAAAAAAAAACCAAAAAACACTTTATTTTATTTATAAAACCACAAATATAAAACAATACGGTATGCCCCTTTATATAGTTTACCACAAATACCATAAAACCTAGTCCTTTAAATTTAGGACTCTTACCACAACTCCAACTTATATTAAATATTTAGTTTAATATTCCCATATTGCCTCCCTTAAACTAATTCTTTAAGCTTCATCATGCCCATCATCTTTCTTGTGCTTCAGGAACACTTCAGTCTTCAATAGCTTTGTGAAAACATCTGCAACTTGATCTTCAGATGAACAAAATTCAAGCACAATTTCTTTATTTTGCACCAGCTCACGAATGCTGTGATACTTGATGTCAATATGTTTGTTGCGACCATGGAAAACTGGATTCTTTGACGATGCAATGGCTGACTTGTTATCACAATACACTGTAGTGGGCTTCTCTTGAAACTGCTTCAGCTCACTAAGCATCTTCCTCAACCATACTGCTTGAGTAGCACAATTTCCAACTGCAATGTATTCAATTTCAGCTGTAGACAATGCAACCACCTGTTGTTTCTTAGATGACCAAGAGAAAACACCAATCCCAAGATGAAAAAACAAACCCAGAAGTACTCTTCTTCTTCTCAATGTCTCCAGCCCAATCACTGTCTGTATAGCCAACAAGCTCCACCTATTAGTAGCGAAATAGAAAATGCCATCACTCAATCTCTCTATGACATAGCGTAGGATGCGCTTTGCAGCTTGCCAGTGAGAATGTCGTGGACTCTCCATAAACCTGCTCATAAGTCCAACACTGTAGACAATGTCTGGCCTTGTAGCTGTTAAGTATCGCAAGCTTCCTACCATTCTCTTGAAGTCGGTAGCATCAACCAAGTCACCACTGCCATCCTTCTCTAACTTCAATGTCTCCTCCATTGGAGTCAGAATTGGATTGCTATTTTCCATTATAAACTTCATCAACACATCACCTGTATACTTTTTCTATGAAACAAATATGCCTCACTGCTTCTGATTTACCTCAATGCCAAGAAAATATGAAATCTAGCCCATATCTGTCATCTCAAACTATGCAATCATGTCTTTCTTGAACTTCAACAATAATTCGGGATTGTTACCAGTGAAAATTATATCATCAACATACAAGCACACAATAGTCACATCTCCTTGCTTGTTAGATTTCACATACAAAGTGTGCTCATAAGGACACTTGTGGAAGCCATCCTCAACAAAATAAGAATCAACACGTTTGTACCATACTCTAGGTGCATGTTTTAAGCCATATAAGGCTTTCTTCAACCAGTAGACTTTTTCTTCCTTCCCTTTCTTCACATAACCAAGAGGTTGTTCAACATACACCTCTTCCTCAAGCACACCATTCAAGAAAGCAGATTTCACATCCATTTAATAAATCTTTCAATTACTTTTTTGCGGCAATAGAAATTATCATTCTCACAGTATCAAGCCTTGTAACAGGAGCAAAAATCTCAAAGTAATCAATACCTAGCTTTCATTTGTAGCCTTTTACCACCAATCTTGCCTTGTATTTTTCTTTGGGCATTGTCACCACAAGAAGTCAATGAAGATCAATTGCATATTAAAAGTAGAGTGGAAGCATGGCAAGTCGAGCAGGCCAAAGCACAAACATATCATGGGGAAGAGAGGAAGGCTGAGAGCCTTGCAAAAGGTGAGCAAGAAAGGAAGGCTGGGAGCCGTGCAAAAGGAGAGCTAGAAAGGAAGGTTGAGAGCCTTACAAAAGGAGAGGAGAACTTAAAATAAAAAAGAGTGAGAAGGAGAAGGAGGAAGTCGAGAGTAAGAGAAGGAAAAAAATAAAAGAAGCATCAAAAGAGATTGTATTAAAAGGCTCAAACGAGAGAGACAGTGGAAAGAAACAAGTTATAATTGTAAAAGAGAGATATGTGAGGGATGAATATGTGGAAAAGAAAAGTCTGTTTGTACTCTTGTCAAAGGAAGCTTCGTTTAAAGCTAACATTAACCCCTCTCTATCTAGTTTTGTTGTTGTTCCATTGTAGGATTTTAGGGATGCTTACCCTAAGGAGTTGAAGGAACTTGGTGAGAAAGAACTTCATTCACATTCCAGACCTTTGGCACAAGTTGCTTTCCAAGAAACATTGATGTGAGTTCAAGACCATGGAGTAGGGAATCTTTGGTATCCATTTTTTTTGAGATTTGTGCTAGATGGAGTAACAATTGAGCTTTATGTACACAATTCAAAGGCACAAGTGAGGATATTTAAGGCTGGTGATTGGATTTGGGTGCATCTCAAGAAGCTCAAGCAATGGAATTCTATTATTGATCCTGGAGGAGAGGGACCATTCCAGTGATGAACTGCATCAACGACAAATCTTACACGTTTGGTTTGCATGGTGAGTATAATGATCATATTACTTTTGATATTGCTGAATTCCTTCTATTGATTTTGTAGGTATGGATTCGTGTACGAATCATTTTGAGGAGGGAGGGAATGATGCAAATTACCGAAGCAAGCTTGGAGACTTAGATAACGATGCAAATCGCCAAGGCAAGCTTAGAGATGGCAAGCTCACTTTCAGAATCAAGTCCAAAATTCGATCTCACAAGAAATTTTAGAAAAGATTGGGGATCTTCGTGTCAATTAGTTGCAGAGGTGAATCTGGTGTTAATTCTAGGTTTGTTGCTATGTCAGTTGGTAGTGGAGCTGCAGGTTCAATCAATTATATCTTTTTGTTGTTATTTTTCTGTTCTCAGCGTTTATCAATTTGTGGCCTTTTTTTAATTTTGTTGTTTTTGTTTCAATTCCATCTTGATTATACAAAATCCACTACACAATATATCATATACCCAATGATTACTCTTAGGTCCACTCAATTACGAATGACCAAGAGTGATATCAAAGTATATGACTCACGTGTTGGGAATCTTGATGATCTCAGGTCTAAGGATAGTACATATAAGAATCACTAATGACAACATGAGTCCATGCAGTGTTCTTATGTCGGGTCAGTCCAGTCCACAAGTTCTCTAACTTGTACCCATATGTAGAACTCATATCTCATATGATTCTCAACATACTCTAGTCTTTATTTATTATTACAACCCATCCATAATAATAATCGACTAGAGACAATTCAAGAATATAAGATATTCTTAGGTTATAAATATGTGCAAGCATTTATCATAGATAAACATATTTATTGGAATAAAACCTTAATCAAAATACATGACAATATTATCATCCAATGATTGGCTTTTGGGCATTACACTAACAAGATCTACATACGCCATGCACAAACAAACAAATAACAAAAGCAAAACAAAAAAAAATAAAGAAAATAATGGATTTCAAAGGGCACGTAGTTCTTACATGCATAACATATAATCACATCAACAACATCATCATGTCACAGCAGCAATCAACCAAGAAAATAAGAACGAGTTACCTCTTGAAGCCCTCCTCTTGCTCCTACTTGCTTACCACTCCTAAGCAAAAGTTTGACGGAAATTCACCAGGTTATTCGAGGCAGAAGGAGGAGGCACTGGTCTCTAACACCAGCAACAAACTTGAAGAGCTACTTCTTTACCTTTCTAGTGACTCCAAGAATGCAGTAATCCGACACCTACGGCTCCAGATATGATGACTTTTCTGAGACTGCCTGCATAGGATTCCTCTACTCGGGTTCCTCCTCCTTTCCTCCACAAACTTGCTTCAATCCACCTCCTCCTTCTCCTTGTCTTGCTCTCCTTTTGCTGCTACTCTACTGCTACACCTCCTCACAAAAATCCTCCAGAACTTCAACCCTAGAAAGGGCTCCTAAGCGTGGAATTAGAGAATTTTTCCAACCACCTAGCTTATGTATGTATGGAGGAGAAAGAGAGAATTGGTGAGTTTGAGGTGAATGGGGGGCTCTTATTTGTATTGTTTATGGGGGGTCTAGACGTGGTGTGATCTAAGCATCGAAATTGAATCCCTAGATCCAATGGCAGATACCTAGAATTAAGTAAATAGGAAAAATCGAAAAAACTGCCAAAACTCGAAAGGATGTCCGCCAGGCGCGACACGACCGCCAGGCGTTGGGGGTCATGTTTCCAAGCCCGCCAGGTGCTGGTGGTCTTGTCGCCATGTCCGTCGGCACCTGTTTCCAAAAGTGTTCTTTCCTTTCCAGTTTTGATCCTCATTATTCCGGCCCAACTTGATTCCCACGCCCTTCCTAAATAGTTTTTGCCTGTTTTAAGCTTCCAGAGACCCTCCTAACTTGTAGCCTACCCCTAGCTCTTTCCCCATTTTCTTTCCTTTCTCCTCACTTCACTCCATATACAAT
The DNA here is from genome assembly GCA_028386065.3 of Turnera subulata. Classification (NCBI taxonomy): domain Eukaryota; kingdom Viridiplantae; phylum Streptophyta; class Magnoliopsida; order Malpighiales; family Passifloraceae; genus Turnera; species Turnera subulata. Next base: position 6,701 of record JAKUCV010004875.1, on the reverse strand, counting down.
AAACTATCCAAAGTTAGAAAAAAAATCTCAAATTCTGGACAATTTAGGATTAATTGACTGCTAGGCTCAGTGTTTTTGGGTGGGCTTTAGTTGTAGGAGGATCCATATTCAATTGGTTCAGGCTCCTAAATAAATAAAAGCCTGAAAAAAATTAAATACCCTTATTCTATTATAATTAAACTTTAAAATATATCAAATTCAGAATTAAATCATCTCAAAAATTCTGAATCAAATATATCAAAAATTCAAAAATAATAAAATATTTATATTCCACCAAGTTAAATTACGAAAATACCCAAACTCGGGATTAATTCGTCTCATTAATTCGTGGTCACAAATATCTCCATAATTCAAATTAATAGAATACTAGAGGGTCAAATTTGGGTGTTCACATAATCCCTCTGTTGCCTATCCCTTAATTGAGTTTAGGAGGTGAAGAATAGATCGCAGGAATCCTAGTAATTCTAATCCCTTTTTTGCCTATTCCTTAATTGAGTTTAAGAGGTGAACAATTGGATTGCTAAAACCCTAGTTTGATTGGAGATTGGAGATCTTGGCGTCAATTAGTTGTAGAGGTGAACCTGGTGTTGATTCTAGGTTTGTTGCTGTATCACTTGTACTTGGTCTTATACACCCATTTGACACAAATGGCTTCTTTTCCAGCTGGCAATGAAGTCAGCTCCCATGTTATATTCTTCTCAATGGCATGTATCTCCTCATCCATGGCCTGAATCCAACGTTAATCTTTGCAGTATCCTAATATAATAGGGGATAAATCAACAAAGAAAGCCAAGTGTGCCATCTCTTCTTCATCACTAGGATCATTGCCATTCCCAACAACATAATCCTGCAAGTGTGTAGGCATTTGCCGATTATGTTGTGGCTGACCTAACACTGCTTGTTGTGCTGGTGGAGGCTGTGCAACATGTTCTTCCTCCTGTTCTGCTTCTTCTACTTCAGTTCTCTAAGTGACTAAGTAATGTGGGGTTGGCTCTGAATCTGTAGATGACCAATCCCAAACTCCTTGTTCATCAAAAGTAACATGTCTGCTAATCACCACCTTCTTCGTCACTGGATTGTACAGCTTGTATCCCTTTGTCTCATGGCTGTACCCAAGGAAAATACACTACTCTGCCTTGTCATCTATTTTTTTCCTCAATGCATCTAGAATATGAGCATAGGCAATGGAACAAAACACCTTCAAATGATTGACATTCGACTTCTGTCCAATCCATGCTTCTTGAGGTGTCTTTTCATGAACACTCCTGGTAGGACACCTGTTCAACAAGCAAACAGCATGAGAAACAGCATCTTCCCAAACTGCTCATCCCATCTTCATTCCCCGTAGAAGGGGGAATTTTGTCTCTATCCCCGCTCCCCACACTCCCCGCAGATTCCCACGGGTCCTCGACTTAAACTCTTCATTTTAAAATATTTATAATTTTTTCCACTTGAAAGTTTGTAATTTAGTTCCGAACCATTACAAAATACGGGTTAAACACCCTTTATATACCTAGAGTTTCTCATTTATCCCGATCATATACCCAAGAGTTTTTGTATCACTTTTATCTACCCGAGTTTCAATTTATGTCCATTTCATGTACATTGCGCAACTCGAATGATGACAAAGTCTTCTGCCCAAGTCCACTTGACACGTGGCACAATGTCATTGGTGTCATGTGGAAATTTCGTGGGACCCATAAACTAGAATATTTAAGAAATATTGTGGGTCCTATAATTTTATCCAAGTAGCGCCAATAGAATTGCGACACATATCATGTGGACCCGGATAGAAGGCCATGGCATCACCCGGGCTGTCCTAGGTACACAAAAGGCACAAAAATTGAAACTCGGGTATAAAAAAAAGACACATAAACTCCGGAATTTACGAACGGGACCAAAGAGAAACTCCGTGTATATAAAAGATGTTTAACCCTTACAACTCTCTAATGATTGATGAACATAGATATAATTTAGCATATTAATTTAAACATACAATATTTTTAATAAGAGTGGCTTGAACAGGCAGTGGAGAGCATTGTACCTCCAAGTCTTTTGGAAAATTTCAACAAAGAAGGTGACACAACTCGTCAAGCATTTACTAAGTATCACAAGCAATTAAGAGATGATGGAGAGAAATGAATGAAAGAGACTGCAAGTTCATGCACGGTAGTGGGAGCTCTTATCATTACCATTATGTTTGCAGGAGCATTTACCGTTCCAGGAGGCAACTTTCAGGATTCTGGCCATCCAATATTTGGAAGAAAAAAAGTGTTTATAACTTTTATAGTCTCCGACGCAATTGCTTTGTTCAGCTCTTCTACATCAGTGTTTATGTTCTTAGGAATTCTCACATCGCGCTATGCAGAAGATGATTTTCTTATCTCACTACCAAGAAAGTTAATCATTAGGCTATCCTCTCTTTTTATGTCCATCGTGGCTATGATGATAGCATTTTGTGCCACCATCATAATCATGCTCCGGGGGAGACTCTCAGTTATTGTTCCAGTCTGTTTGCTTGCTGGTATTCCTGTTTTCTTGTTCATGGTATTGCAATTTCCTCTACTAGTTGAGATATTCAATTCAACATATTTTGGAATTTTTAGCAAGAAGAAGAAAGCTAAGTATAGGTTAGAATAATTTTGTATTAACTAATAGAACAACTATGTTGGTTGTGTTGGTTGTTGAATATTTTTTCAGTGTAAGTATGGTGTTACTGTGTTTCACTATATTTTTTTTAAAGGAAAGTAAGTAGGGATGGCAGCGGGGCGAAGATCTTGCTAGTGGAGGAATCCCCGCCCCATCTCCGCGACCTAAAATCCTCCTCATTCCATTCTCATTCTCTGCAGAAGGGGGAATTTTGTCTCCATCCCTGCTCCCCGCAGATTCCCACGGGTCTCCGCGACTTAAACTCTTTATTTTAGAATATTATAATTTTTTACATGTTGAGAACCGGGTGTCACCCGAAAATTGGGAGACAACACGCAAGGCCCAAGTGAGTTCCATACGCGTGACCAGGACACCACTCTGTAACCCAAAACCTCAAGGTATTGGGTACATGGGTCCACTTCACTTATATGTTACTCACTTGGCCTCTTTCTCTCCGATGTGGGATTCACCACTCACACTTACATTCCAACAATCTCCCCCTCAAGTGTGAGACTCTTTCATATCGGACATCATCGGGCCTACTCCCCCTTCAACGAAAACATTTCGGAAACTTTCTGCAACATCACCAAGAGCCCACTTTGCCATCAAGCCCATTCCAGGAGCACGCGCCTGCTGATGCTCCAAGAGCTCATTCCATCGGGAGCCACGACTTACAACTTCACTTAGGCAGAGCAGGGGATGCCACTCAGAAGCATGCGCCTGCCGATACCTACTCTTATCCGGAGCCACGCCTTACAACTCCACCGGTGCTTGGACCAAGAGCCCAACCGCTCTTCTTTCCACATGGAGGCAGCAACCACGGGATCATCACTATGTCGCAAACCATTCTGTCCCAGCCGAACCATCGGCTCCACTACCACGTGTTGAGAACCGGGAGTCGCTCGAAAACCGGGGAGACAACATGCGAGGCCGAAGTGAGTTCCATAAACATGACCAGGACACCACTCTGTAACCTAAAACCTCAAGGTATTGGGTACATGGGTCCACTTCACTTATATGTTACTCACTTGGCCTCTTTTTATCCGATGTGGAATTCACCACTCACACTTACATTCCAACATTCCACTTGAAAGCATGTAATTTGGTTCTAAACCATTACAAAATACGGGTTAAACACTCTTTATATACCCAGAGTTTCTCTTTTATCCTGACCAGGAGTTTTTGTATCACTTTTATGTACCCGAGTTTCACCAAGGACACATAAACTCCGAAACTTACGAACGGGACCAAAGAGAAACTCCGTGTATATAAAAGAAGTTTAACCCTTCAAAATACATACTAACATGTCAATACAAAAGTATATGTTATTACATAATACTACATATTAGCACTAAAAGACTCAATTCCATCCTGCATGACAAAAAAATATAATAAAGTAAGTGAACTCAACTAACTTACTGCCATGCGCCATGCGTCCTTCTCTGCTGCCATTTGGTCAGGTTTTCTCTCACTTTGGTCTATCTCTAGATCAGTTGGTGATTGGGACTCTGAGTTTCAGTGGGCAAGGTGCCACTTGCAGAAAAAGAATCCAAAATCCATGGTGTTACGTGTTGTTTGGTTAGTCTTCATTTACCACATTTAGAGGGAACGCAGTTGCAGACATTTTACAGAATGTTTTCGGTCCCCTTAAGTATATTGTTGGATGTTTGTTCAAATATTAAGTTACGGTTTCATGGCTTAAAAGGATTGAAACCTCGTTGCCTTTCCCCTGAAATGCAGAAATTCCGCAGCTTTTGGGGCATTTGTTTTACTGCAAAAGTGTAGTCTATTGTACTTTTTGGTATCCACATCCACATCTGTTGATGTATTGTTAGGATTATTTCATAACCACATGTTATTCAATAAAAATTTGGTTTGATTAGAAAAAAAAAAAAAAAGCTCA
>JAKUCV010004874.1:275481-349965 GCA_028386065.3 Turnera subulata | reverse complement strand
CTCTGCTTTCCCTTCGGACCTGATCTGCACACTCTCATAATTAGATATATATTGCTCACTGAGTAGGCGACTCACATAATCGCCAACGTTGTTTTTCAGACTTTAGATAGCGTGCAGACACTTTCTTCTCTTTCCGGAGTACGGACGTGGACATCCCAGCAGGTAGCCGTGCTTGTTCTCCCGGATTGGATCCATAGAGTCGACATGCATGTTGTTTTATTTCTATTACTTTCACTCCGTTTGATTTTTCCGCTGCATTGGATTTCTTATTTGAGATGTCTATTGATTTTGGATTACATTTTCGGCGGGTTGCCGGGTTTATGTTTTGATGATGTTTCGGCAGGATGCCGGGTTGATTTGTGGCTTGTTAAGCCGGATTATTATGTTCATTTTGACATCTCGTTTTATTGAGGATTTGGATATTGTTTTTGGATATTGATTTTCGTGTCCCGGGGTTCAAGGGCATTTTGGTAATTTCCTTGAGTTTTGATATTTTATTGTTAAATTGGGACACGGGTGTTTCAAGCTCAACCTCAACAATTCCAGCCCCCAAAAGTAACTAATACAAAGATGAAAAAATTGGGGTGATATGAAACAAACTTGATTGTTGTTATTGTTGTAAAATAAAAAGTTACTCTTATCTCTGTGTCCCAAGTCGAAGAAGAAGAAGACATGAGAGAGAAAGAGAAAGGGTTAAGATGGGGGCGGCAGTGGTGGTGGAGGAGGGAGAGGCGGCAGGTGTCGGAGGAGAGGAGGATGAATGGGAAAGGGAGTGGAGTTTAGTTTTTTGTTTTTTTATGTGAGGGTTTTTAAGTTAATTAATGGGTTGGGTTTTGTTTTGTTAAGTTAATTAATGGGTTAGGTTTTGTTTTGTTAAGTTAAATTTTATTTTAAATACTAATTATTATTAATTATTACTTTTAATCAAATTTTGCAATTTTTTTAATTTTTTAAAAATTTACATTATTTTCCACATATTGACTTAACGGCCAGCTCAACAAAAGTTTGACGGAAAACTGGACGGGGACTCGTTCAGTATTATTTTCGAACGTTATATGACTCAAATCGATCGTTTAGAAGTTATAGGACTCAAATGGGATTTCGAAATAAGTTATAGGACTCCCGGTGGGGTTGTCCCGATTAAATAGCATTTACGGTTTTGAGGAAAAAGAACTAGTTAGGTATTTTATGGTATTGATCGGGTTATTAGGTTTGCGGGTTAATTGAATCGGGTCACAGCACAAGTCGGGTTTTTAAAAATCTGGTAGCCACTTGTCACCCTCTCATTTGGTCACCACACTTTTAATGGAAAGAAGACCGAGCCAAGCTACACTCCAACAACAAGTGCTGGGCGGCTGGATGCGGACAAGACTCGGAAAGCGGCGAATCATTTACGTCCTATGTTCTTCTCCAAGTGCCCCAGAGAGCGAATTCAACAGGCGATTGAAGAAGAGAGGGTGGCTAATGTATTTGTGGAGAATATTCCTACAGGTTGGGCTATATCGGATATCTATAGAGAGATGTCCAAGTTCGGAGCTGCGGTCGACATCTTCATTCCAAGGAAGCTGTCATAGAACGGCATACGGTACGGCTTTGTCAGATACGAGACCAACCGGAAGGCTGAGGACATTGTGGTGAAAATTAATAAGAAGGGGAACGGAATGCTTAAAGCAAAGGTGGCAAGGAACAGGCTCACGGTGAGAAGGACAATAGTCAGTAAACAAAAACTGAATGAAAGGAAAATCTCTGACCTAAGAGAAGGGATATCTTTCTCAAGGGCGGTTGGGTTTACCTATCCACCTATCAACTCGAATGCAGTGGAAGGGACGGACGCAAACATTGTTTTCATTCCTAAGAAAGAGTGTCTGGACAAACTGAAGAAGTGTGCTTTTGGGGTTCTAAGAGAGGGCATTGCTCCTGGATCAATTGCTGGGCGTTTCAAAAGCCGAGCTGGTTTGAATGTTACTGTGAAAACTCTAGGAGGGGAGTATATTCTGGTTGTTTTTGAATTCATTGCTGCATTGAAGGCCTGCGTTCAAGGAGATGTACCCTGGTTGGGGGAGTACTTCCTTTCACTTAAGGAATGGGAGCACCAAGACTCGGCAACACACCGAGCTTGCTGGATCAACATCTATGGCACCCCACCCCATGCATGGTGTGAAGACTTCTTCAGGCAAATCACAGGTCGCCTCGGTAAGTTTGTTAGGCTAGTCAATGATTTTGATTGCAGTAGCAATATGGAGGTTGCCAGAGTGTAGATTCTGTCACCATATAAGGAGCCCATTTTGAGAAGATACAAAGCTCTAGTCGGTGATCAGTGCTTCGAATTCTCAGTTGCTGAAGTTCAGCCACCGGTGAGTGATCGTGAAGGGTTCACCGAAGCCGGTGATCAGATCAGTACCCTTGCTCCGATGGAGGATAACTTACAGCTGTCGGGTCCAATTGGTATTATGGATATAATAAAAAAGCGGGAAAAAGGTAAGATGATAGCCACTGATGCTCCACCAAAAGGCGTGGAGGGTAGAGGGCACACGTTTTTGGGAGACACTCCTGTGATGGTACCAGCACATGCACATGCCAGTTCTTCATGCGGTGTGCCGCATGCTGTTGCTCCCTCGTATCTACCAACGGAGAAAGTGGTGCAACAAAGAACCAAGGACAGGCATGACAAAGTGAAGCCAGATGGGTATCAAAACCAAGGTGATAAGGCCAATAGTTTATTAGATACAGAAGAAAGCAGCTCAGGCGTGAAAGATTCAAGCTATGGGCCCAATATGCATTGGGCGGCTAGTCGAGAGTTGGGTGGGCCGCAAACTCAGTTGGAGCAAGATGGGCTACAGACCCCATTGGTATTAAGGAGGACCATGAGAAGCATAGGGTGTTTTGCGAAGTTAACACAGTACCTGAAAGCCCATTACCTAAGACCTCCACTAATACGTCACCGGTTCGCCTTAGCCAAGAGAGGAAATACTGGAGGATGTTAGAAGCGCACATGACCAGAATTCTGGACAACGCTAAGAGAAATAGAAGCATTAGGCTGAAAAGGTACAATATGGTAAGTAAAAGTGGGAATGTCAGATCGATGCAGACCGGGGACAGTAGCACCCAAGATGCAGACATTGAGGTGGGAAATAGAAGAAAAGTTCATGAAGTTTCTTCTTCCTCATCTGCTTCTTTCAAATCGGTCGAGGTCCAGAAATCCGTGGAGTTAGGGAAGGAAACTGGCTGGGAAGCCGATGGTCACAAGGGCACCATGGAAAAAGAGATTGAGACCTTAGTGGAGAAGGAGAGCTTGGATTGGGTGACGTCCAGGGCTCGAGCGGCTAATGATGCTGTGTATTCCTTCAAAGCAATTGAGGCGGAAGAGACGATCGATGTAGGGACACGGTTGGGCTTGCAATTTACGGCGGAGAAGGCGGAGGTTACAAAAGATGTTGAACTGCTACTAAAGAAGGAGGGAATGGAATGGGTGAACTCAAGAGCTGCAGTATGATGAAGATTACTGGAGGTTAGAGTGTATGCATCTTCTTATCTATTTTTATGTTTAGTCTGATTTCATGGAACGTGAGGGGAATCGGTGCGTCTCAGAAACATAGGGAGGTGAAAGAATTGATGCAGAAAGTAGGTGCCAGAATTGTTTTCCTATGCGACACCAAATGCTCTGGTTGGGGACACGGTGAGTTCCATCGACTGTGGGGGGGGGGGATCCGTTTGACTTTGTTTGTGGTGATGCAGAAGGAAATTCTAGGGGTATTGTATTGTTGTGGGAAGTAGATTATTTCAATGTCCACAGGAGGTCCAGTGGGAGTCGTTGGATCATGGTGGAGGGTGTTGTTCAAGGAAACATAGAAATAGGAGTTTGTGGGGTGTACGGACCTTGCTCTGTTGAAGAGAGAATTCAATTGTGGGAGGAGCTGGAAAGCAAACTAGGAGGGTCAACAATTCCTTGGATAGTCATCGGCGACTTTAATGATGTCCTTGTGGCAGAGGAAAGGCTGAGTGGATGGGTGTGTGCAAGGGGCTCTCGTGCTCTTGCTGGGTTTGTTGAGGCAGCAGAGTTGTGCGAGGTAGCGCTACAGGGGAGACATTTTACTTGGGGCAATTCAAGGGCTGCCAGTAAGATCGATCGAGCATTTATGGACCCTGCTTGTTTCTCTCTATTCCCTTCAATTAAGTTGTGGTCGGAGGCAAAAAGATCCTCGGATCATTGTCCAATAGTGCTGGCCCAAGAACGCCTGAACTGGGAGAGCAGGCCATTCAGATTCTTGAATGCTTGGTTGGACCATAAGGAGTTTGATTCAACTTTGCTAGGGATATGGGATAAAGCATGTGAGCAGTACCCTGGGAAATTTAAACTATTAAAGAAGCTGGGGGTGGTTAGACAGGAGCTTAAGATTTGGAATAAACAGGTCTTTGGGAATGTGGAGGATGGAATCAAAGAATTGGAAAGGAAAATTGAAACCTTGGACAGAATCACCGAAAGTAGATGCCTAGATGGATATTTGTAAATCAGACCTGGCCGAAAGAAGACGACAACAAGAGAGTATGTGGAGGCATAAATCAAGAATCAACTGCTGAATCTTGGTGATAAAAATATGAAATTTTTTCATTCGAGTGCCTGTAATAGGGGAAGAAGAAATTCCATTAGGCAGATTGTGCTAGGGGATCGAATTGTTGATGAGCCAATGGACATAAAACAGGCGGCCATTGAGTATTTTGCTGAGGTTTTTAAGGCTCCCCAAAAATCGAAAGTCTGTTGGGGCACAATTCCTGTGAATAGTATCTCAATTGATCAAGCAATTTGGTTGGAGAGGCCTTTTGAGAAAGAAGAGATGAAAGAAGCAATTTGTGACTGTGATGGCAAAAAAGCTTCGGGCCCTGATGGGTTTAACTTCAACTTCTACAAAAGGTGTTGGGTCTTAGTAAATGAAGATTTGATGGATCTCCTTAATGACTTCCACCAAAAAGGGAGCTTGCCTAAGGGTGTCAACCGTGGGTTGATTTGTCTACTACCTGAAAAGCTGGAGGCAATGGGTTTTGGGGACTTTCGACCCATATGTCTCATTCATGGTGTCTATAAAATAATTGCTAAAGTGCTTGCGAGGAGATTAAAGTCTGTAATGCAGGGTCTGATTTCGGAAAATCAACATGCCTTTATTGAAGGTAGACAGATCCTTGATTGTGTCCTCTCGGCATCAGAACTAATCCACCAGCTAAGGAAATCAAAGAGCAAGACGGTCTTATGGAAGACAGATTTCAAAAAGGCATATGATATCGTTTCGTGGGACTTTTTGGTGGACTTGATGGACAAAATGGGCTTTGGCGAGACTTTGAGAAAGTGGATTTGGTGGTGTGTCAGACATCTCATGATGGCTGTAATGATAAATGGGAGTCCTACAGATGATTTCATGGCTATGAGAGGATTAAAGCAAGGTGACCCTTTGTCACCATTTTTGTTCAATATAGTGGCAGAGGGGCTTGCGTGCTTACTTAAACAGGCCATTCATAAAGGTCTTTTTTCGGGTGTTGAGGAGGGTACGGTGGCGGTGTCCTTGCTTCAATTCGCAGATGATACTCTCTTCTCTTGTCCGGACGATCTACCGACACTGATGAACCTCAAGCGGTGTTTAAGATGCTTTGAATTGATGTCAGGATTGAGTATAAACTTCCACAAGAGTAGCTTGGTGGGTGTTAATATATCTAATCAGAGAACTTGTGAGTTGGCTGGTTTGTTAATGAGTAAAGTTGAGTAGTTTCCAATTGTGTATTTGGGTTTACCTATAGGCGGGAATATGTAGAGGATTAGTGCTTGGGAGCCGGTGGTGTCCAGAATTAGTAGTAGGCTTGCATCGTGGAAAGGAAAATTCCTTTCCTTAGGAGGAAGAGTAACTCTTATTAGGGCTGTTTTGAGCAACCTTCCTATGTACTTTCTATCCTTGTTTAAGATGCCATGTGGGGTTGCCAGGAAGATTGTGGGAATCCAAAGGAGTTTTTTGTAGGGGGGGGGGGGTGGAGACAAAAGGAGAATGTGCTTAGTGGCTTGGGATAGGATTGCTAAACCAAAAGAATTGGGAGGATTGGGAATTGAAGATATCAAGGTAAAGAATCAGAGCTTACTGTTTAAATGGTTGTGGCGTTTTGCTATTTATGATATCAGTCCCTCTCCATGTCCGATCTGGTTAAAGCTGATAAATGAGAGAGGCAGAGGTCTTTCAGCTTCTTCTTGGCCGGAATTTAATAATGGATTAATCTCCAAGGAATGGGAAAGCATTGTCAATTCTGGGGGGATGGTTCCTGGAGGGAACTTGGGTCTTAGTGATAGAGTTTGGATGACTGTGAAGGATGGATATAGGTGTAGGTTTTGGACTGATAGGTGGCATGAGGATGGTGTGTTGATGGATTTGTTTCCACGCCTGTTTGCTATAACTAGTAGAAAATATGCCTCAGTCCAGGAGGTCTTGGGGGGAAGCAACAGCAGTAGTAGTAGGTTCAACTTTTCATGGAGACGTAATTTATTTCAGTGGGAAGAAGAGGTAGCGAACATGCTGGAAGGCATGCTAGGGGCAGTAGTGCTGTGCTAAAATATCTCTGATGAGTGGAAGTGGATTGAGGAAACGAATGGTGTCTATCTTGTGAAATCAGGGTACAGATGGCTTTGTGGATCTGGACACCAGAGATTATCTATTCCTTGGGTCTGGTTAGGCTGTGCTCCACTTAAAGTGGAGTGCTTCCTTTGGATGGCTATGAATAACAGGGTCGCGGTGAGGTCTGTACTGTATAGGAACAATATTATTCGTGGAGAGGAGGCATGTTGTCCGTTTTGCTCAGAGTTCATTGAATCTAGGGACCATCTTTTTGTGAGTTGTTATCGAGTGTGGAGCATTTGGTGCCAATTGTGTCGATGGTGGGGGGTGAGTTGGTGTTGTCCCCAATCTCTGGAGGATTTGTTCACTCAATGGCCAGGATTGGCTGGAAATAACAGAAGCAGAGCACCTTGGATGGTAATTTTCTATGTCACTATATGGAATGTCTGGATCAATAGGAACAAATTTGTATTTGAATCAAAAGCAGTAGATTGGGGCAAGATGCTCGAAGTCATCCTCCTCAGGGCCTTGGAGTGGTTCAAGGCAACTCAACCTAGCTTTTGTTACGATCTGCCTTCTTTACTTATCCATGCAGATAGCGTGAAGGCGTGGAATGGATCTGGGTTCAAATTTGTATGTACATAGGTCCTTTATCTCTTTGCTATTGCCTTGTTTAGATTGACCCGATTTGTTCGAGTTGGTCATCTTGTAATGCGGTGGTAGGCATCCTTTTATGCTTACCTTAACTTCTTTGGCTCTTGCCATGATACAATAAAATCTCGTCCTATAAAAAAAAAAGCCACGTAGGACGAGGTCAAACTCTGACTCACAGGTGAACCTCCGGGTGGATGCAGCGTGAGCCAAATTTTGACTTTGATTTTGACTGGGACTAAATTGAGCCAATTTTGCAAACTAGACACGAAATTGGTCCAAATAAAAACACAAGGACTCAATCGACCCAAAAGGTATTGTAACACCCCGAATTTTCGTTTTTAATTTTTATGAAATTTTTGAAAATGTTGGGCTTAGACCCTGATCTTTTAAAAACGGGCTTAGTGGTTACGGGTTAAACTCAAAATCATACTTTGGCATGCATTTATTTGTATTTCATGGATTGGCATCTTATATGATGTGTATGTTCGTAGGGTGTTATGGACATTGGATTGTTGAGGCGGAACGACGCTTCGGCTACCGAGACAATTATTATGGCCCAGGTGAGGACATATAAACCATTGTATGCTTTACAGCCTACAACACTCGGAAATGATGATAACTGATGTGGAATCCTTGTTTGGTGCTGAATGTTGTATGCATGTATGCCTTTTGTGCTATTGTTGTTTGCACAGTGTATCATAATTAAGAATTGGCTATGATTTCAATAGTGTGCCTGTTTGCTCTCACATGTCTAAATTTTGGATAAAGGAATTGTTACATGTCATTATGTTTTGGTGATAGTGTGAGGTTATGGGCCGAAGGCCCGGATATGAGAATAATACACAAACTTCACACATCCCTGGACAAATATAATGTATGGCACACAGAACTGTATAAGAATAACTAAGAGTAAAACACTTAATTCTACTGTGACGTTGACCGGTAGCCCCGAGGGAAGGTTGGGTACCTTCGGGTCACTTTATGCGGTTTAGCATGGTTATCCCAGGGGAAGGACGGTGCTCCGCGGGAAGAATTGCACCAGTTAGGTGTGTCTGAGCACACCCTCAGAGAGTCGGCGATCACTCAAGGTTTGTCGATGGTTCATGCCTCAGATTCTACCCCATTTGAGGTTCTACACTTGGGTTTCACACCCGGATCTGATCAGCTGCGCTACTGAGACGAGACTCACAGTAGAGGGCCCAGAATAATAATACTCAAACCATGATAAAATATTTAACGATAATTAACATTCGTCTCTGATAATCCAATTAAGCTTAATAACTAGTAGATAAGTCTGTGTTGTGCACGGCGGCTTGTTTTGTGCACTGTGGCAGTGATTGCCGGGTATCGATGTGGTTGTAGTTGATTTGTATCTGTATACTATGGTTTATTTGTTTGCGCTGAGACAGTGGTTGGTCTCACCCCCTCACAGTCTTTACACAGGTTAACTGTTCGTTGAGCAGTGGTGCATATCAGCAGGTGGCGGTGTTATCCTTCTGTCGGGTTAGATCCATAGAGTATATTGTATACATGCTTATCATATGTGTTTGTCTTCCGTTGCATACTCGATTATTATATAATGTATTGTATAATATATTGCATGATAAAATGATGTTTATCATGTTTATACCGTATTCCAGGGTGGAAGGGAAATTTGGTCATTTCACATGTTATAATTAACTAAATTGAATATTTTGGGATACGGGTGTTTCAGTTGGTAGCGGAGCAGGCTATAGATCCTTGGGAATATGTTGATATGCTTTGGTGATCTTATGTACATAGGTCTATTCCTTTTTGAGTTGTCTGTTCAATTGTGTTATGCATGCATATAGTGTGTTTTTTTATGGATCCGGAGGAGGACATGCACCTGCTGAGGGTCGGAGTGACCCGGTATTATTGTTGAAATGATATGCTTACCTTTACAGCTTAGGCTATTGCAAGGTTTGTTTTGTGGAATATCCACTGCTTTATCAGAGTCGGTGTAGACTCTTGATTCTTCGCTTACGTTTCTTGACCGTGTGAGTACACTGTTGTTGCTTCTCCCTATGTTGTCGCCAGAAGGTGCTTTCCTCTGGTAACATGTTTGATAGTTCCAGAAATGGAACTAGCCAATACAAGTTAGAACCATCGGTTTGCTTTTGGATGTTACATCTGTCAAGAGATGATCTGGTATGATGTTTACGAATATGATTCTTGTAATCTTGGTGATCATGTTATTTGTAGTCTGATTATCTGAGCTCGAAGACTTGAATTTACTTGTGAATTATTATGTGGATTAAGTTATGTTCGAAGTTCGAGCTGATAACTTCTTGAATTGATTGAGGTTGATTTAATTGTATATTTGGGGAAATATCTTTTACTGATATTTGAGGTGCCTAACTTTGTGGAGATTTAAAATATTAAAGGTGATTGTGAAAAATAAAAGAGAGTTTTGATCATGAATCTTTGCTGAGGTTATAGTTCATGTGCTAGATGAGGATGCAAAAGGTACGTTTACATTGAGGTTTGATTTTGGAGGTGATCTCGAGTATTGGGATTCAATTGCTCGTTAGTTAATATGTGGTAAGAGATACAATGATGTTTTAAGTTCTTCATTAAAGAAACTTTGGTGTTCATGTTAAGGGTGGCTTGGGCGATAGATTTCTAAGTATGAATTATGCAAGGATGTTTAGTTCTGAGGAATCTAAGTTTTGAAATTTTAGCTGGGATATTTCGGTAATGATCAAGTTCTAGTGCCTAGGATAAGATCTGGGATGTATACGATTTTTGGCTGAATTGGTATGTGATAAAGGAAATACTTTGAAGTTCAGAGTTGAGAGATATATATATTATGGATTTTTGGTCTTAAGGTATTCACCATGGGAGTGATGCTCTTGTTATTAAGGTAACAATTTTGGGGTTCTGTTATCTGAGGATATGTTTAATGGATTAAAACATTGGATATATTTGGTTGAGTGATGATGAATGAAATTGTTTATGGATTCTGGTATTATCAATGGTGATGATGATTGGATAAAACTTTTGGGTTAATGCTTTGATCTTGTGCTTTATTAATCATGTTTGGCTAAAGTCGATAATTGACTTGGTATATCGGAGTTCTTGCTTGGAAATGTGATTGATGGACATGATGGTTCTACTTGGTTATTTTGGACATTGGTATTTTGATACCGGGTGAAACCTGTTGTGTCACTTAAGCACATGGTTGCTTGACTTTTTATATAAATTTCGAGGACGGAATTTTGTTAACTGGGGTAGAACTGTAACGCCCCGAATTTTCATCTTTAATTTTTATGGAATTTTTGAAAATGTTGGGCTTAGACCCTGATCTTTTAGAAACGGGCTTAGTGGTTACGGGTTAAACTCAAAATCATGGTTTGGCATGCATTTATTTGTTTGTCAAGAATAGGCATCTTATATGATGTGTATGTTTGTAGGGTGTTATGGACATTGGATTGTTGAGGCGGAACGAGGCTTCAGCTTCCGAGACAATTATTATGGCCCAGGTGAGGACATATAAACCTTTGTATGCTTTACTGCCTACAACACTCGGAAATAATAATGATGATAACTGATGTGGAATCCTTGTTTGGTGCTGAATGCTGTATGCTGTATGCATGTATGCCTGTTGTGCTATTGTTGTTTGCACTGTGTAACATAATTAAGAATTGGCTGTGATTGGAATAGTGTGCCTGTTTGCTCTCACATGTCTAACTTTTGGATAAATGAATTGTTACATGTTATTATGTTTTAGTGATAGTGTGAGGTTATGGGCCGAAGGCCCGGATATGAGAACAATACACAGAGTTCACACATCCATGGATAAACATAATGTGTGGCACACACAAGTATATAAGAAGAACTAAGAATAAAATACTTAATTCTACTGTGAAGTTGACCGGTAGCCCCGAGGGAAGGTTGGGTACCTACGGGTCACGTTATGCGGTTTAGTATGGTTATCCCAGGGGAGGGACGGTGCTCCCCTGGAAGACTTGCACTAGTTAGATGTGTCTTAGCGCACCCTCATAGAGCCGACAGTCACTCGAGGTTTATCGATGGTTCATGCCTCAGAATCTACCCCTTCTGAGGTTCTACACTTGGGTTTCACACTCGGATCTGATCACATGCGCAACCGAGACGAGACTCACAGTAGAGGACCCAGAATAATAATACTCAAACCATGATAAGATATTTAAAGATAATTAACATTCATCTCTGATAATCCAATTATGCTTAATAACTAGCAAATAAATCTGTGTTGTGCACGGCGGCTTGTTTTGTGCACTGTGGCAGTGATTGCCGGGTATCGATGTGGTTGTAGTTCAATTGTGTGTGTATACTATGGTTTATTTGTTTGCGGTGAGACAGTGGTTGGTCTCACCCCCTCACAGTCTTTACACAGGTTAACTGTTCGTTGAGCAGTGGTGCATATCAGCAGGTGGCGGTGTTATCCTCTTGTCTGGTCGGATCCATAGAGTACTTTGTATACATGCTTATCATATGTGTTTGTCTTGCACTGCATACTCGATTGTTATATAATGTATTCTATAATATATTGCATAATAAAGTGATGTTTATCATGTTTGTACCGTATCCCGGGGTGGAAGGGAAATTTGGTCATTTCACATATTATAATTAACTAAATTGAATATTTTGGGATACGAGTGTTTCAGTTGGTAGCAGAGCAGGCTGTAGATCCTTGGGAATATGTTGATATGCTTTGGTGATCTTATGTGCATAGGTCTGCTCCTTTTTGAGTTGTCTGTTGCATTGTGTTATGCATGCATATAGTGAGTTTTTCTATGGAGCCGGTGGAGGACATGCACCTGCTGAGGGTCGGAGTGACCGTTATTGTTGTTGAAATGATATGCCTACCTTTACAGCTTAGGCTGTTGCAGGGTTTGTTTTGTGGAATATCCACTACTTTATTAGAGTCAGTGTAGACTCTTGATTCTTTGCTTACATTTCTTGACTGTGTGAGTACACTGTTGTTGCTTCTCCCTATGTTGTTGCCGGAAGGTGCTTTCCTTCGGTAACATGTCTGATAGTTCCAGAAATAGAACTAGCCAATACAAGTTAGAACCATCGGTTCGCTTTTGGATGTTACTTCTGCCAAGAGATGATCTGGTAGATGTTTACGGATATGATTCTTGTAATCTTGGTGATCATGTTATTTGTGGTCTGATTATCTGAGCTCGAAGACTTGAATTTACTTGTGAATTATTATGTGGATTAAGTTATGTTCGAAGTTCGAACTGATAACTTCTTGAATTGATTGAGGTTGATTTAATTGTGTATTTGGAAAAATATCTTTTACTGATATTTGAGGAACCTAACTTTGTAGAGATTTGAAATATTAAAGGTGATTGTGAAAAAAAAAAAAAAAGTTTTGATCATGAATCTTTGCTGAGGTTATAGTTCATGTGCTAATTGAGAATGCAGATGGTATCTTTACATTGAGGTTTGATTTTCGAGGTCATCTTGAGTATTGGGATTCAATTGCTTGTTAGTTAACATGTGGTAAGAGGTACAATGATGTTTTAAGTTCTTCACTAAAGAAACTTTGGTGTTCATGTTAAGGGTGGCTTGGGCGATAGATTTCTAAGTATGAGCTATGCAAGGATGTTTAGATCTGAGGAATCTAAGTTTTGAAATTGTAGCTGTGATATTTCGGTAATGATCTGGTTCTAGTGCCTAGGATATGATCTGGGACGTACACGCTTTTTGGCGGAATTGGTATGTGATAAAGGAAATACTTTGAAGTTCAGAATTGAGATATATATATTATGGATTTTTGGTCTTAAGGTATTCACTATGGGGGTGATGATCTTGTTTCTAAGGTAACAATTTTGGGGTTTTGTTATCTGAGTATATGTTTAATGGATTAAAACATTGGATACATTTGGTTGAGTGATGATGAATGAAATTGTTTATGGAATCTGCTATTATCAATGGTGATGATGATTGGATAAAACTCCTGGGTTAATGCTTTGATCTTGTGCTTTATTGATCATGTTTGGCTAAAGTCGATAATTGACTTGGTATATCGGAGTTCTTGCTTGGAAATCTGATTGATGGACATGACGGTTCTACTTGGTTATTTTTGCCAATGGTATTTTGATACCGGGTGAAACCTGTTGTGTCACTTAAGCACTTGGTTGCTTGACTTTTTCTATAAATTTCGAGGACGGAATTTTGTTAAGTGGGGTAGAACTGTAACGCCCCGAATTTTCGTTTTTAATTTTTATGGAATTTTTGAAAATTTTGGGCTTAGACCCTGATCTTTTAGAAACGGGCTCATTGGTTACGGGTTAAACTCATAATCATACTTTGGCATTCATTTATTTGTTTATCAGGAATAAGCATCTTATGTGATGTGTATGTTCGTAGGGTGTTATGGACAATGGATTGTTGAGGCGGAACGAGGCTTCGGCTTCCGAGACAATTATTATGGCCCAGATGAGGACATATGAACCTCTGTATGCTTTACTGCCTACAACACTCGGAAATAATAATGATGATAAGTGATGTGGAATCCTTGTTTGGTGCTGAATGTTGTATGCATGTATGCTTGTTGTGCTATTGTTGTTTGCTTTGTGTAACAAAATTAAGAATTGGCTGTGATTGGAATAGTGTGCCTGTTTGCTCTCACATGTCTAAATTTTGGATAAAGGAATTGTTACATGTTACCATGTTTAAGTGATAGTGTGCCCGGATATGAGAATAATACACAAAGTTCACACATCCCTAGATAAACATAATGTATGGCACATAGAAGTATCTAAGAAGAACTAAGAATAAAACATTTAATTCTACTGTGAAGTTGACCGGTAGCCCTGAGGGAAGGTTGGGTACCTTCGGGTCACTTTATGCGGTTTAGCATGGTTATCCCAGGGGAAGGACGCTGCTCCCCTGGAATAATTGCACCAGTTAGGTGTGTCTAAGCGCACCCTCAGAGAGCCGGCGGTCACTCGACGTTTATCGATGGTTCATGCCTCAAATTCTACCCCATCTGAGGTTCTACACTTGGGTTTCACACCCGGATCTGATCAGATGCGCTACCGAGACGAGACTCACAGTAGAGGGCTGACAATAATAATACTCAAACCATGATAAGATATTTAACGATAATTAACATTCATCTCTGATAATCCAATTAAGCTTAATAACTAGCAGATAAGTCTGTGTTTTGCACGACGGCTTGTTTTGTGCACTGTGGCAGTGATTGCCAGGTATCGATGTGGTTGTAATCGATGTGGTTGTAGTTGATTTATATCTGTATACTATGGTTTATTTGTTTGCGGTCAGACAGTGGTTGGTCTCACCCCCACACAGTCTTCACACAGGCTAACTGATCGTTGAGCAGTGGTGCATATCAGCAGGTGGCGGTGTTACCCTCATGTCGGATCGGATCCATAGAGTACATTGTATACATGCTTATCATATGTTTTTGTCTTTCGCTGCATACTTGATTATTATATAATGTATTGTATAGTATATTGCATAATAAAATAATGTTTATCATGTTTATATCGTATCCCGGGGTGGAAGGGTAATTTTGTCATTTCACATGTTAACTAAATTGAATATTTTGGGACACGAGTGTTTCAGGTATAACACATGGGGGCAAATTAGGATTTTTGGCAGAAATTAAACT
Source organism: Turnera subulata (assembly GCA_028386065.3). Taxonomy (NCBI): domain Eukaryota; kingdom Viridiplantae; phylum Streptophyta; class Magnoliopsida; order Malpighiales; family Passifloraceae; genus Turnera; species Turnera subulata. The sequence continues at coordinate 335,073 of JAKUCV010004874.1, read as the reverse complement.
TTCTCACTATAATTTTTTGGTATTTATTATAATATACACAAATACATATTTTTTTATAAACTAATAACCACATAATTTTTTATCAAAATGTACAAATGTTTCCTCCTTTTTTTCATGTAAAAACTACAACATAGAGACTAGTTTTATCATTTAATAATTTTTGACTAAGCATTACTGCTTGTACTCCCCACATAGTAACTTCATACTTATCTGAATAATATTAAAAATTTTTAAAAGATAAAAAAATATTAAAACATTTAGCAAAAAAATTTATAATTATGAAATTAACTTACTCTGAAAATAGAATTTCAAAAGTACACGTTTGTAGTTTTCCTCTACTTGATTCTATAGATTCCAATATACCGACAGAGAGTACCAACAACATTTTCAATAAAAAGTGTGGGAAACAATTAGTGACATAAATTTTAGAAATGATTACTTTAAAAATTAATAAGACATAATCAAACCTGATAAGTTAGTAGTTTTATTGCATCTGTCTATAATTATATTATAGATCAACAAAAGCAAACAAATACATAAGCATCCCTCTATATTTTGTATTACAGATCAACAAATTCAAGCAAACGCGTAGGGATATTTCTTATTTCAAATTGGGAAAATAATTAAAAAAAACTAATATTATAAGAAAAATAAAATAAAAAAATAGAATAGTTAACACAAAAAATTTAATAATAATTTAATGAACAATTAATTTATCAAATGAAAAAATTAACTAATTAAAAGGCATGAAAATTGAAAACATATATTTCCCTCAATTAAAATCATGTCTAGACTAATTAGAAGGTTTTGTAATTTTGTATTAAAAAATTCCCATAACTCGAAACCCTAACTTAAATTGTCCATAAATCTTTGTGAGGAATCAATTCATCTAAAGCATTAATATTTATTTTATTGGAAAAATAAAAAAATAAAAGATTGAAATGGGTTGGAGAAATAAAAATTCACAATTGTTTTGAGAAAAAAGTATAGAAATATAAAAAAAAACTTAATTAAGAGACAAAAAATGACTATTAATAATAATGTTAACATGCACGTAGTGCAAATCGAAACAAAACAAAAGAATAAGAAAGAATAAATGAGTAATGGAGAAACTGTATCATAAAGAAACAGAAAAAAACTAAATGTATATATAGAGAGATGATGAGGAAGAAAATTTGAAAGAGAAGATATATGATAATGAAAAAAAATGATAAAAAATTATTTTTTGAATAACAATATATCTTATGAGTTGCAAAACTTATCAACCTAAGCATTATAATGAATATAAATTTTATCAGCTAAATTCTGAAAAAAATAATGGAGTACTCTAGAAATAGCAATAATTTGAGTAATATAGTATTTAATTCAAAGTCAAGATTATAATGGAGTACTCTTATCACTTGCATTAATATATTGTTTTTACCCAATCAAGGCAATATTGAATTTCTGTTGGAAAAATACAATGAGAAGATGGGGACGCAAACAATTTTAATATTAACCACATAATTTTTCAGCTTTTCTAGTGAGACTTTGATTCTTTTAAGTTTTCGTTTTAAAAAAATAATATGAATATAGATCTAAATACAATTACTTTTAGTTTTAGATAAGTATATTTGTCATTATAGCCACATGTGAAAATTTAATTATTTAAAACTACACTTAAAAACCACCATATGACAATTCAGAAATTCTTCTAGAATTCAATGTGTCAACAGTAGAGAGAAAAGTTTATCTTACATATAAATAATAGATTAATGTCTCCTAAATATATGACTAGCATTGATAACTAAGGGGCATTCGGTTCACAGGACGAGACGGACAAGACAGGGCTGGACTAGATTGGATTGGGCAATTATCCTGTGCAATGTAGTGTTTCATAAAGTATCTATTATATATATAAAAGGCTGTTACCCTCACCAGATGTTGACACATAGGATTTTTGGGGTCTTCCTGTATTGTTATGTGGAGGGTTTTAGGTGTAGTTTTAATCAATTAGATTTTGACATATGGCCATAATGACAAGTATAATTATCTAAAAGTTTGATTTATTTTTGTTTATATTATCCTTTCAAAAAATATTCTTGATAATAATTATACTCTTATAGAAAAGGTGATAAACCAAAAAAGAATATTAATAACAACTATATGCCTATCAGAAAAGTGATAAAGTCATTTACTTGATTGGAAAAGCTTCATATTATCCTTTGTAAAAACAATACTGATAAGAATTATAGTCTTATCAGGGAAGCTTCTCTATTAAATTGTTATCTGTAAAACTGATAAGAATTTTGTTAAGGTGAACCGTAATAAAAGTTTACAGGTCAAAAGAGCAAACTCAAAACAGAAAACAAAAACAGGCTAAAAAATTATTTGAATTATAGTTTTTTTTCTTCTTTTTATTAAACTAATGAGAATTAAACTATTGTTCTCCAAAAAGATTTTTGTTATCATTTTTTCCTTTATTTGATTTTGGTTTGTTCTTACATAACTAATATAAATATAGGTGTAGATACACTATGATATAGTTTAATTTGTGTCACGGACCCGTTTGACCCTTGTGGGAATCGTTGAATACCAAATTACAAATTGAAGGCGGTCATATATATATTTTAAAACAAACTGGGCTAGACCATATATTCAGCCCCAAAGGTTTATTTTATCAAGCCCAGGTGCAAAGGCCCAGAGCAAGGTAAGGACCACACTCACAGGCCCAAGCCAAGGCCTAACCCAGCACCCCAAGACCCAGGTCCATTCCCGGTCAAATAGGGGTCAAACGGGTCGTCTTCAACCCGCAGCTCACCTTGGTGAGTTGCAGCAGCGGCGATCCGAGGCGAGGGGTGCCAGGCGCGAGCAGACAACAGCGATAGAAAGGAAATGCGAGGAAGGAAGGAGGCGGTGTCGCTGGTGCTGGTGGTTGCAGCCGCTGGTGGTGTCGCTGCTGTGGTGGAGACGCGGCTAGACTGTCGCACGCGTGGAGGACGGCTACGGCGATGGAGACCTACATCGACAAGCGAGTAAGGGAGAGGAAGTCAGCACGAGGGAGGAGAAGGAGATGATAGTGGCGTGGTGATGTTGTGGCCTTAGGTTGTTTGCGGCACGGGTAGGAGGAGGAAGAAGAAAGGAAGAAGAAAGAAAAAGATGAAGGTGGGGTTTTTTCAAAACAACGTGTGTGTGATGTTTTTCTTTTTCTTTTCTTTTTCTTTTTTTTTTTCTTCCTTTTGCACTGGGTTGTGTTTACATAGGAAGGGCTGGGTTTTTATTTTGTAGGAAGCAAAGGAAAGGGCTAGTTTACGGGTATTTGGTGGAAGAAAAGAACTGGGTTATAAGTTTTCGCAGAGGGAAGAAAGTGTCTGCAAAGAACAGGCAAGGAAAACATAGTTTATATAGACGTGTTTGGGTTAGTGGCATAGGACTTGTATAGAAGAAGACACTGGCTTACGATAAAACATACTGCGTGCTTGGTTCAACTAATGCAGCACTTGAGGAAGCAAACAATGGAAGCAGACATGGTGGTGGTGACTCGGGAAAAGATAACGCTGTTGCAAAATTGACACTTGCCTTAATCATGCAGATGTGATAATTCTGCATAATCGAGTGGGTATCGTCCGGACCAACAAATAACTGTTATACCCTCTAAACTTTATTTCTGGCCCATTCTTTCGAGGTCAAGCCCGACTTTTCTGAAGATTTCTAGACCCGAAAAATTCCAACTTTGGTCCAAAAAATCCGCAGAAAAATCCCGAGTAGGGCAAGACTCAGTATCGGAATTCGATGCTTGATTTACTTTGAATTAATTACCCAAGGCTAATTTCATCGGTAAATCACTGTATAAAACTTTTTATAGTCCTTAGAGAAATGGAAAATTTTACCCCAGTTGCAATAGTCTACCCCCTTTAAAAGAATTTCGTCCTCGAAATTCACTCTGATCCTGTGAAGAGATGCGGGTACTGGGTCCACATATGCTCTTCAACTTCCCATGTAGACTTGTTAGCAGAATGCTTACTCCACTTGACCTTTACCGTGGGAATGGTACTATTTTGCAACTTTTGTACTTCTCGCGCAAGGATCTGCTCTGGTACCTCTAAGTATGTAAGATTCTCTGCCACTTCAACATCTTCCGATGTCACAACATGACTAGGATCTGACCGGTATCTCCTCAGCATAGAGACGTGGAACACGTCATGAATGCGTGATAACTCCTCAGGTAATGACAACCTATATGCCAACGGCCCGATCCTTTCCACGATCTCATAAGGTACAATATACCTAGGACTCAACTTTCCTCTCTTTCCAAACCTGATTACACCTTTCCATGGCGTAGCTCGGAGGAAAAATTTTTCTCCAACCTTGTACTCCAACTCCCGCCGATGCTTATCGGTATAGCTCTTCTGCCGGTCTTAAGCAGCTCTCATGCACTATTTCACTGTTTGGATCTTATCAATTGTTTGTTTAACCAAGTCCGGACTAGCAATCAAACAAAGTCCTTCTTCATCCCAACAAACTAGACTATGACACTTCCTTCCATAGAGAGCTTCAAAAGGTGCATTCCGATACTTGAATGATAACAGTTGTTGTAGGCAAACTCCGCCAAAGGCAGGTATTTGTCCCAACTTCCACTGAAGTTAAGTGCACAAGCCCTTAGTAGTCATTCAATGTCTATATAGTCCTTTCTGACTGTTCGTCTGTCTGAGGTTGAAAGGCGGTACCAAAACTCAACTTGGTTCCCAAATCTGATTGTAAACTCTTCCAAAAATGTGAGGTGAATCTGGGATCTCTGTCTGATACTATAGACGTAGGAATACCATGTAGCCTCATGATCTCAGCAACATACAACCTTGCCAACTTGTCCATGGTTTTGGTCTGTCGAATGGAAAGGAAATGAGCTGATTTTGTTAATCGATCCACGATAACCCAAATAATATCTTGTTGCTTTCGAGTCATCGGTAATCCAAACACAAAATCCATAGTGATCATCTCCCACTTCCATTCCGATACTATCAATGATCTCATCTTGCCTGCTGGAGCTTGAAGCTCAGCTTTCACCTGCTGGCAGGTAATGCACTTTGCAACATACTTTGCTACATCCTTCTTCATATGTGGCAACCAATAATGGATCTTCAGGTTCTGATACATCTCTGTGCTTCCTAGATACATTGCATATGGTGTCATCTGTTCTTATTCCAGAATCTGACTACGCAGGTCTCCGACATTAGGAACACATACCCGTTTCCCAATCATCAGTGCACCATCTTCATCTATGCAGTTATCTTATTTCCCATTACGTACTCCTTCTTTCAGCTTGTTCAGGTCAATATCTCCATCTTGTAACTCAACAATCCATCCTCTCAGCTTGGATTTTTTATATAAATTACCTAGGCAAGCTTGGAGACTTGGAGAATAGTGCATGCAAAGGCTACATTGGAGGCATCAAAGAGGAGCATGGTGGCAAAGACAAGCTTGGACATGACAAGATCACTTTCAGAATCAACTCCAAAATTCGATCTCACAAGAAATTCAAGAACAGATGGAGAATAAAGCCAAGGACGAGAAGAACACGTGCAAAAATTCCTAGAGCGCGCAGTCTCGGAAATAAATTCATATCTCGAGCTCTAGAACTCGGATTGCTGCGATCTTAGACTTTATAGAAAGATAAGACCATGATATGAGCCAGAAGCTGAATCTTCCATTTTTCATTATCAAAATTCACTTGAAGTCGATGGATAGATTCTGTCCGAAAATTCAATTTAGTTTTATTATTTGGGCTTAAGTATTTTTAGTTGCAATATTATAATTATTTGGGTTATATTTTGTGGGCTTTAGTTTATTAGCTGGGTTATTATTTGTTGGGTTTTAATTAGTCCAATATGTTGTTGGATTAAAAGTCAAAACCTAGTCCTTCAAAGGTAGTCAAAGTCGAATTGGTTTGGGCATAGAAAGCGAAGTTTGACTTGGTTTTAGGAACCTTGTGGCTGACTTATAGGGCTAGAAAAATTAGTATTTATAGGTTTTTAGGGCTGCAAAAATGTGGACCTATGATTATTGATAATAAAAGTTTCTCTTTGAGAGTTCTTTCATGTTTGAGTGATCCAAACAACCCGAGAGTGTTGATTGTCTTGGTTCCTTGAGTGCTGATTCTTTTGGTTTATATTAGGGATGTAGAATTACTTATCAGATTATTTAATCTGTGGCGTGATTCTAATTCCTCGGTGCTAGTTTCTGTGTCTCTTGCTGATTAGGGTTACAGGTGTTTGCGCCATCTTGTGTGATTAAAGCTTTCTTGTTTCTTTTCCTACTGATTGGAGGAGGAATAAGGGGTGGAGATTGCATTATTTTGATTGAGATTGAAGGTCTGGACCACAATCTGAGCTGTGGAAATTCTATTGCTGATTCTAAGGTTGCTGCTGTATCAATTTGACATCCATATATGCTAGCAAGGCACCTGTGTCATCTACTGTCAAGTAACTCTCAACTTCGTTAACTGGATAAGTGAGGATACAGAGTAAGTTATGGAAGCATCTTCTGGCTATCTCTGGTTTAGCGCATCAGCTACAACATTGGCCTTCTCTGGATGTTACTCAATAGTATAGTAATAATCATTCAGAAGCTCAACCTAACGTCTTTGTCGCAGGTTAAGTTCCTTTTGTGTCATGATGTACTTGAGACTCTTATGATCTGTAAAAATCTAGCATCTTTCTCCAAACTGGTAGTGTGGCTAGATCTTCAAGGCAAGAATCACAACAGCCATATCTAGGTCATGTGTCGGGTAGTTCTTCTCATGACGCGTTAATTGTCTTGAGGCATAAGCAATCACTCGACCTTCTTGCATCAGCACAACTCCTAAACCAAGACCTAAAGCATCACAAAACAACACGTACTCCACTCCTGGCTTGGGTACTGTTAGTACTGGTGCTGTGGTTAACTTCTTCTTCAGCTCATCAAAGCTCTTCTGAAAATCTTCACCCTATACAAAAGCTTGATCTTTCCTTATTAGCATGGTCATGAGACTAGCTCTCAAGGAGAATCCTTCGATAAATCTCTGGCAATATCCTACAAGGCCAAGAAAACTCCTGACTTTAGATACATTCTTGGGAGGCTCCCATTCCAGAACAACTTTAAGTTTGGCGGGATCAACTTTTATTCCATCTCCAGATACAACATGTTCGAGGAAAGCAACTTCTCCGAGCCAAAAATCACATTTGCTGAACTTGGCATACATCTGTTTCTCCTGTAGCTTCTAAAGCACTATCCTCAGGTGTTCTTCGTGTTCTTCCTTGCTCTTCGAGTATATCAGGATATAATGGATCAAAACTACCACAAACTTGTCCAAGACCAGGTGCATCAAACATATGAAAACTGCAGGTGTATTGGACAAGCCAAAGGGTGCCACGGTGAACTTGAAGTGACCATACCGTGTGCGGAATGCAGTCTTCGGTATGTCTTTCTCCACAATCTTGATCTGGTGGTATCCCGGTCGAAGAAAAATCTTGGAAAACACAGGTAGCTCCTTGCAACTGATCAAAGAGATCGTCAATCCTGGGTAACGGGTACTTGTTCTTCACAGTCACCTTGTTCAGCTGTCGATAGCCTACGCACATGCGCAAACTACCATCCTTCTTTTTGACAAACAAAACTGGTGAACCCCAAGGAGATATACTGGGTCTGATGAAGCCATTTTCCAACAGTTCATCCAACTATTTTCTTCAACTCTTGCAGTTCAGTTGGTGCCATTCGATATGGAGCCATCGATATGGGTGTAACACCTAGCATTAGGTCGATGGTGTTCTCAACCTCTCTATCGGGAGGCAATCTTGGTAGAACTTCAGGAAAGGCATTCGAAAAATCCTTCGCCACTGATATGTTCTTCAAAATAGGGGTCTTTACTTCTTCGCCAGTGACATGAGTCAACAAGGCGTCTGGACCATATGGCTTTAAACCGTAGTCTTGGTTATCAAAGAAACTAAATGCAGTGGCAGCTCTCCCAATACCAGCTAACAAGATCTTTTATCCACCATCGGAAGTCAACAACACTTCCTTGGTACTACAGTTTACCAAAGCATTATGTCACGACAACCATTCCATGCCTAGGATTATATCAAAACCACCCATCTTCATGACTATCAACTGGGCAAGGAAGGTTTCGTGCTCGTACTTAAGGGATACAACTATGCACACATGGGTTAACCTTACCACTTCGCCCGCAGGTATTCTAACCCTCATCGGACGTGCCAAAATCTCTTCCTTGTAGCTATGTTGTATTGTAAAACTTTGCGTGATAAAAGAATGCGTAGCACCAGGATCTATCAAGGTATATGCAATACTACCAAAAACTATAAAGATACCTACAATAACGTCGGTATTCTCTGGTTCATAGGTGACTGTGTCCTGGCAGGTGCAGCTCCACATCCTCGTCCTCGGGTAACTCTAGAACCACCCGGTACATTAGCTACCGAGGCTTGTACAGTCTGTGTAGGAGTTGGATTTCCAAACCTTCTCAATTTAGGACCTGAGGAACGGTAGTGTCCCTTCTCATTGCACTCATAGCATCTCACCCTAGACAATGGAGGTCTAGGACGGGTATCTCCAGATGAAGTCCCTCTAGATTGTGTCCAAGAACTCCCTCTGTTGTTGTTCCACCCTCGGCCCTGGTATGCTAGCAAAGAACGACTCTGACCATACCCTAATCTGCTGACAGGTGTCTGAAACTTTTTACCCTGATTGCAACACTCTAAGCAGCATTCCTTTTCTGGGTCTCTTGCTTCTCCCTTTCATTCCCCAACCAGATAATCTCTGCTTGTAGAGCATCTACGAGCATATCCTGGTAGGTCTTATACACTTTGCATCCCATAATAGTCTGATGCAAGGTCTTAGTCCATCCCAGAAATGCTTGCATCTGGCTTCGGGTGTGGCTATGAACTCTATCGCATAGATAGACAATTGGTCGAACTTGATCTCATAATCGTTGACCGACTACCCAACCTGCTGTTGTAGCTCAAAAAACTTCCATTTCAGCTGATCCTGGTAGGAATCAGTGACAAACTTGCGCCTGAACATCTCCATGAACTGTGCCAATGGCATGGTAATAGCTTTCGGCAACCCTCGGGTTGTGGATTCCCACCAACTGATGGAAACCTCATGAAACATTGATGCTGCATATCTTGCCCATTTGTCATCCCGACATCGGAGCGTCAACATCACCGGATTGATCTGACAGAGCCAGTCGTTGGTAGACTGTGGATCAGTGATCCCAATAAAGATCTTTGCACCTAACTTGGCCAGCTTGGTGTACGATGGATCCTCAACATGCCCTTTGTTTTCCTCTCTGGCGTCTTGCCGTTGTATGATCTGTGTTACCACGTTCTAGATCTGCATCGTGTCTCCCTCTGGAGCGGCCGGTACTTGGCCACCCACTACATGTTGTGGTTGATCCACAAACACTTGGCCATCGTCCAAGTGTTGTCCAGCATGCTGATTTCCTCCCACCGGATCCATTTGTACCTGTATGAGAATGTATGCATGCATGTTATTATGAAGACCTGACCCAAAATGACTTAGGCCTCTTCACCTGTCCCTTACACCATCTTCTTAATCGCCATTCAACATCTTTGGAGTCACCACCCGAATTTTATTGTAAGGATAAATTCGGCAAAAACCTTTTCATGACTCCATTTAGGCAACCGAATAACGAACCAAAGATGCTGGACCCGGGGGTTCGTCATGGATGGGAAGGTGTTAGGCACCCATCCATGTTGGGGCGAAACTTTGTGCAATTGAAGAACATATGTATGCCTTGTGAAAATGTATGTTGTGTGGAAACAAATCACATAAAAATAACAAAATGAAATTGAATCTGCCAATAGAAATATTTCTAGGCTTGGAGAAGTAGAGTTTCTCTAAGCAACAAAGCAACAAATATTTCTAGGATTGGAGAAGTAGTGTTTCTCTAAGCAACAAAGCTTATAGGACTTAGAGTTTCGATCGATTAGACTAAATAACAATAAAATAAATAAAATCGATATTGAGGTGATAATAAACTGCGATAATAAAATAAATAATAGAAAGTAGAGTACACAAAATCGATTTGTGAAAAGACGCAGTAATAAGGGTACCTAGGTTGTCCGGGGTTCACTACAGCTCCTGTTGTTCAAACAATAACTCAGAATTGGATAACTTCACTCATCTACCTTGTAGGGCTACCTAGCCTATATCTTCTACAACCAGCTGTTCACTTATATTGTAAAACTACACTAGTCCCGAACAACCTACTGTTCGCCACTGTTGCCTGTCCTAGGGTGCAGTAGATGCTGTACTAGAAGTTGAATCCTCAACTACCCTAAAAATCTCTTTCGACAATAAGTAAGGTAAAGGTTATATATGAAACGATCAGATTTCCTAGCTTCTCTTGTTCAGTGCTTCGCTAAGTCGTCTAAGGTGTACAAGAGGGTGATCAAGCTGCATGTACTGTTAAGTTCTACATACACAAATCAAGGCATCAACGAATAAAAGAAATCAAACATGAATTATTACTCAAACATAAGGCTATAGCTATGTCCCATAAACCTAGATATAAAAGATTAGTTCATGAATAGACTAAAAACATCAATAGGAATAATCGAGAAGCTGCTAAACAGAAACCTAAAAGTCTTCACTTTGCTCCTTGCCAAAATCACCTCCTTCTTCTTCTCTGTAAGGTGAATTTTGCTGGAGAAGAAAGAGTGTAGTCGATTGCAAAAAGATCTCCTCCTTAGGGCTTTATTGTTTTCTATTTATTGAGAGACAAAACCTCTATTAAAACTCTAAGTCTTAGTCAATAAGTTTTCTTCTCAAAACCTAGCAGCAAACTCTTCTTTATTTCCATGGAGTGTCCATGTGATCACAAATAAGGACTCCTAAGTCATGGCACAAACTCCTATTTAAATTGTAAAATTTGGACTTTGACGCTGCACCCGCTGTCAGGATGGATATGGACGCTGTCGCTGGTACAGATTCAACTGGAACTGGGCAGTCAGCAGCGCCTCGTTGAATTTTGGGCCAAAATCATCAAAATCCTCTCCAAAAAGGACCTAAATGCACCTAAAGGAAAATAAGAGCAAGTAAAGCAGGATTTAATGCAAAAATAAGTGATTTCTTATCTAAATAGATGAAGTGATGCTAAATGCTAGGGCAAAAGTGTATAGTGCATGCTGTAAAAGTAGTGTAATTTCATGCTCATCAAATTCCCCCAAACTTAAATCTTTGCTTGCCCCTAAGAGAAATATGCACTTAAGCACAAAGAAAATGATGCAGCAGGAAATTACTATTGCCTTCCCGAAATTAAACACATCAACAGCACCTATCACGAACGCAGCAGCACTCACTGCTCAAATTCCTATATGATCTTCTGAAGGAGAAAGTAATCAACTCGAATTTAGCAAAGTTGGATGCATAGATGTTCAAAAGAAAACAATAAATAACCATTCCACCACCAAAGTTCCTTATGCCAATAAGATAAAGTAAGTACCAGGGCTAACAATCTCTATTCTATAAGCCGACTCAAATTTCCATTCTCCCCTAATGAGCATCAAGGCCTGAACAAGGATCAACAGGTCATTCTTCGGTGTGTAATGTGGATAGATTAAAGCTACCAAAGAAAAGGAATAATATAGGCTAGCAAAAATTGTTTACCTTGCAAAATCCTAACTAGGGTAACCTTTTCCTTAAATTAAACTCAAACCAAGAATTCCTGAATGTTCTAGAGCACTAAAAAATTTCAAGAGATAATGAGAACAAAAAGATTTTCAAAGGAGCTAAAAAGAGACTTTCTCTTTCTACCTTCTTTTTTTTATTTGTTTTTTTTTTACCAAAGAAATTTGCTCCCTTAATTATTGAGCTCCTTTCAAATTGTTGACAACTTCCTTGATTTTCACCCTGCAGCGGGCTCTGCCACAACACTGTTACACTATTACCGTGAAATTTAGACCTAAGAAAGCAAACAAGTAGGCTCTGGTAAAATTCAAAGAAAGCTCAAATGGCTAAGGCATGATGATGTAAGTGTAAGAAAATGAAATTGACCATCAACCAAAGCTCAAAAGGGTTGTCAAATGAAAATAATGATATAGGTGGGATAAAGTCAATTCAAGCTCAGCAAGCAATGCCTATATCATATCCTCAATTATGCCAAGATGATAAAAATTTCGTCTCGAAAGAAAATAAGAATTGGTTCTGAAATAGTCAACACTAGGTATTGCGCAATTTAAAGAAAAAGATTGGCACTTGTTACCTTTGATAGCGTCATAGTTAAATTATTGAATTCAATCTCACATCCTGTACACACTAAACTCAAACTAAAAACGAATCGATATTGGTTGTGAGCATGGTTTAAAACAACAGGAATTGAATCAGTAAGGTTACAGCGTGCGCTGCAGTGTGCTGCATCAATGAATAAAATGGGGAAAGCACAAATAACATCCAACAGCACACACAATACACATCACTTTGCCATAAAACAGAATGCAATTGCAAATGCCTTCCCTAAACTTAAAATCCACAGTGTCCGGATTGGGGGAAGAAATCAACAACAACGCAAGAAAAAAAAATAGCAAAAAGGGATGTACGCCCCCAAACTTGTCCAAATTAAAATGAAAATAACAGTACGGAAATAGGAAAACAAACAAATGCAGAAAGGAAACATGAGATGCAGATCATGAAAGCCGGCCAAAACACATCACGGCTCCTCTTTCGGCAGTCTGTCCTGGATACCCAACAGGACACTGTAGAGCTAGCGGAACTGCTCCTCCTGGGCAAACTGCAGCGTCTAAAATCTAGCATCTAAGTAGCGCTGCAGTGTCACCAAGTCTGCGGTAGTGACTGCGGGTGTAGTGGCAGAAGCGGTAGGAGGCGCTGCAGCAGAAGACCCTAGGGCAGTAGGTGCTGGCTGTGGCTCATCAGTGGCTGTGCCTATAGTGCTCAGCCAACCCTATGATGAACCCCGTACTACCCAAGTAAACAGTGGAGAGGTGATAGTCAAACCGGGAAAATAGGAAGCTGCCAGTGTTGATGGGGCGCCGGTTCGCAAAGCACCATAAGAAGAACAACTCATTGGTAGCGATCATTATCTTGCTGCTTTTGCGGCAGAAAGTGGTCCTGGTCAGCACATTGTGGACATACCGCAGCACAGGTTCCTTCAAAGTAGTGGCAGGGGAGCTGGAGGGCGAATACTTTAGCCCAACAGAAGAGAACTGCCCCCAAACCGTGTAGGCATCATAATCCTCAAGAGGTGCACGAAAGCCATCATTCGAAAAGCCAAAAATCCCATTAAACTCAGACAGGGTCAGACAGTGTGTGCTATTGGCCAACTGAAAAGATATCTGGTCCTCCTCCCCAGCGTCGCTCTCACCCTCAATGAGCTTAAAGCTCCCATAAAACTCCTTGGTAAGCTCCAGATAACTATACTCAATCATACCCCCAAACTGTCTCTAAGCAACAGCATCAAACAATTCTTCAATCAACGGAGAAAAGCGGTAGGGGCCATGGGTATACTTATCGAAAAATTGTGAATTAAGGACCTCCTTGGACGCCTGCAGCGCGTGCTGCTCACGATGAGCAGTGCTGACAAATTGGATCTCCACAAGGGGGAGGGGTACAACATCCGCTGTCCCGTCTTTGTCATCACCAGTGCCCGCTGTCACACGACGCCGGGTGCTGCGGCCAGAGGCGGGTGTGCGGCATTGTTGTTGCTTGGCCGGTGGTGGTGAAGTTGTGGCAGGGTGCTTGCCCTCCCTCCTTGCCTTGGCTGCGGCGGAGCGGCTAGCCAACGACGCCTGCTGCGTCTCGCTGCGGTTGCTTCGGCGGGAGGCAGTGGAGCGGGCTGATGAGAGAGCAACGTCCGAGGGTGTGGCGGAAGTGGTCATATCGACTAGCTCGTCTCCCTCCTTGGTTTTGCGAACGAGATGGCGGTGGCGGGGTGACATCCCAGTCAGTGGTGGAGGAGTGTGTGGGGGATGGGGCTATCGGGTCGGTGAGAGGAGGGGGAGAGGGGTTTTCGGGTATGGTAAAGGGTGTGGTTGTTGTGGGGATTTTGGTGGAATCGGTGGTGGTCTCTGAGGTTGGTACAGGGGGCGGTGATGGCATTTGTGGATTCTGGAAAGGTGGGGTAGGATCTGCGACAACAATGGCGGTGTCGGTTGGGGTAGATGATGTGGTGGGCAGCGCGACAGGGGCTGGGGTCGGGGGTCGTTGTTGCAGGTCTGTGGTCGTGGCTGCCACGACCGTGATAGAGAGAGTAGGGGAGGTTTGGGAGAGGTGGGTGGTGTGGTAAAGGGCTGATTGGTGGTGTCATCGGATGCGATAGTGGTGGCGGTGGTTCCATCGGTCGCCATGGTGGTGGGTGGTGTGTGTGTTGTTGGAGAATGGGAATTAGAGATTTAGGAGGGGCGGGTGTGGTGTGCGTTTGTGAGGAGAGAGAGTATGGGTGGGGGTTTAATGGTGTGTGGAGAGGGTGGGGTGGCGTGTCGGTTTGGGAAAAGTGGAAGGCGTGGGGGATGGTGTATGGTTTTGGGAAATGGAGAAATTTAGGATAGGGTGGAGGGAGATAATGGGGGAAGAAAGCCAACCGTCATAAAGTAGTGTCCCCCCAAATTTATGTCCCAAAAATTTCTGCCCAGGGCGTCATTGGTGCTGAATCTGTGCCTACTGGTGAAAATTGGCCTTGCTCCTCCAAACATATATTTTGGTGCGAACTTTCATGATATGTAGAATGCATGGATGCAAGGACATAATGGAAATTTGGCACACAAAGCGTATGATGCACACATCAAGACATGTAGGGAGCAGAAAATAAAATAGTAGTTTAGTGCGCTTCTTTGGATGCGATGTCGATGTGCCAATAGTGCATGCTGTATTTCTTCATTCCCTCATCTTTATGGTGTTTTTCTAGATTTTTTACTTTTTATGGATGCACAAAGAAAACAAAAGCAAAACAAAAAAAATAGTGGGATGTATGAAAAACTTAAAACTTACCCCGGGTTGTAGCTGGACACAGATCAGGTCACTCAGCAGCGGGCGCTTCTAGTGAAGCAACAATCGGCTCATCAATTGAAGCATTTGGAAAATAACGCTTAAGCCGTTGGTGGTTGACTTTGAAATGAGGATGGTCTCCCTTCTGGATTTCAACAGCACCATGTGGAAAAACTGTCACCACCTTGTAGGGTCCTTCCAGCGTGAGCAAAGCTTCCCAGGGAACAGCTTCAGCCGAGAATTGAATAGCAGCACCTGTTCACCCTCCTTGAACTGCCTCATGATGATATTGCTATCATGCCACCTCTTGGACCTTTCCTTGTAAATTTTATTGTTCTCATAGGCCTCAAAGCGAATTTCTTCAATCTTATTGAGTTGGAGCTGCCTGGCAACACCTGCTGCCTTATCATCAAAGTTGAGGGCCTTGATTGTCTAGTACGCTTTATGCTCCAACTCCACTGGTAAGTGACAGGATTTCCCATACACCAATCTGTGAGGGGTTGTGCCAATAGGGGTCTTGTGGGCCGTCCTATATGCCCACAACGCATCATCTAGCTTCATGGATCAATCCTTGCGGGTAATCCTTACTGACTTCTCCAGAATATGCTTGATCTCCCTATTGGAAACCTCAACTTGGCCACTGCTCTAAGAGCGATAGGGTGTTGCAACACGATGTGTTATCCATAGTGCTTCAACAGCGTGGCAAAATGCTGGTTGCAGAAGTGAGATCCTCCATCACTGATGATAATCCATGGAACTCCAAAACGAGTGAATATATTCTTCTTGAGGAACCGAGTTACCATTGGGCCATCATTAGTCGGAGAGGCTATGGCTTCTACCCACTTGGTGACATAGTCGACAGCCAACAGAATGTACTGGTGCGAGTGAGAAGAGGGAAAAGGACCCATGAAGTCAATCCCCCACACATCAAATGGCTCGACGAACAGCAACCCTTGTTGTGGACCCTCATGTCGTTGGGATATGTTACCAGTGCGCTGGCAGCGGTCACAGGATTGCACAAACTCTCTTACATCCTTGAAAATTGTAGGCCAAAAGAAACCAGAGTGTAGAACTTTGATGGCTGTCTTCTGAGCTCCATAATGGCCGCCATATGGGGTTTGATGGCAGCTAGCAATGAGTGTTTTGTGTGACTCCTCAGGAAGGCAGTTACGGACAAGTCCATCTCCAGAACGTTTGAACAAGTCGGGCTCATCATAGTAGTAGTGCTTGATATCAGACAAGAATTTCTTCTTTTGGTGGTAGTTGATATCGAAAGGAAACACTCCACATACAATTTAATTCACACAGGATGCATACCATGGATAATCTCACTGGAAGACTTCAAACTCACACTGGCTCCCAGGTCACATAAAGCTCTATTAAAGTTCTGAGTACCGATTTCACAAGGAATGGAAATACTCCTTGGGTCACCTAGCTTGAGGGTGTGTGTAACGCCCCGAATTTCGTTAATTTATTTTTTTCGGAGTTTTTAAAAATTTCTGGTATTTAACTTCCACTTTTACCCTCGCGGAATTTCCGAGAATTTTTGGTTAAGAAATTATTGTTATAATTAATATATTCTCTATGAGAATATTATTTTTACATTTAGAATCGATCCTTGTTCGGGAACAATTGGAGTTCCAAGGTGAAATATGGGGTTTGTCGTAGTTTCACTCAAAACTACGTCGTTTTGGTTTAAAAAGGGAAAAAAATAATGAAACCTAAAACCCTATGCGCGCGTTGACCATAGGAGTGTTGACCGCGCCTTGAACCAAAACGACGTCGTTTTGGGTCAAGGCCGGCAACCCTACCTCCCTTCTCATCTCTTTTCTTTTCTTTTCCTATTTCCCTATCTTCTCTTCCTTTTCCCGTTACCCGCCGCAGCCTTGTTTTTCCTCTCCTCTCCCACAACTACTCCCTTCGTTTTTTTTGCTCTCTTTTACTTCCTCTTACTTTCTTCTTCTTCCGCTGACGAGGAGCCGCCGTCTCCTTGCCGCCCTGCTCACCAAGCGAAGTCGCCGCCGCCGAGGGTCGTCGAGTTTCTCCATCTTCACGTCGATGCCGTTGTTGTTGCAGGAGCAAGCTCGGGCTTGTGCGAGGCGACGACGGTTCGCGACGGGTTCCTGTGCTCGGACCTGGGGAGGCGACGAGGTTGCTCCGTTGCTGCTCCTTGCTGCCACCGCCATCCTCTGTCGGGTAAGCCACCGCCTCCGTTTCGTTTCTTTTTTTTCCCCTTCCTCTACCTTGTTCCTCTGTGGTGCCGTGCTAACCCGTTTCGGGTT
The DNA here is from genome assembly GCA_028386065.3 of Turnera subulata. Classification (NCBI taxonomy): domain Eukaryota; kingdom Viridiplantae; phylum Streptophyta; class Magnoliopsida; order Malpighiales; family Passifloraceae; genus Turnera; species Turnera subulata. Next base: position 317,800 of record JAKUCV010004874.1, on the reverse strand, counting down.
TGTGTTTTGGTGGTGGTTGTTGATGCTGTTCGGTGTGTGTGTGGCTGGTTCGATTGGGTTTATGGGTGTGTTGTGTTGATTTGGTGTGTGTTGTGGATTGGCTCGGTGTTTGTGTTCGGGTTTCGAGGTGCTCATGGCAGGGGGTCGGCTGCGTGTTGTGTTGTGCTGTTCGTGATGGCGGTGTAGTGGTCGGGTGTTGTTTGTGGATGTCCGGGTTGGTGGCCGGCGACTACTGCGTTGCTGCAGTGTTGGTTTCCGGCTAGCGAGGTCGGGCTGGAGATTTGGGTTGGTAGCTGTTCCGCAAGCCGGGCGAGTTCCAGTGCAGGTGGCTTTGATGATGGTGTTCGGCCGGGGATTGATTTGCCGGTGGTGCAGTTCGACAACGAGATTCGGGTTTGGCTGTGAACAGATCTGGGTAGATATGGGTTTGAACAAGTTTTATTTCGGGTAAGGACTCGACCATTCAATTTCTTTTCTCTTTCGATTAGATGATCTCTGTGAATTGGTCGTTGGTCTAAATGTTGGCTGTTGGATGCTCGGGTATTTGGCAGTATTGGTCATTTTCCGGCAAGGGTGACCAGAATCCGGCGAGCTCGGGAATTTTCCGGCGAGGCTCGGGAATATTCCGGCGAAGGCTCAGGTTTTTGTTTCGGCATTCCACGGTATATATTTGGTGTACTTTTAATTCTATATTCGGCATGTACTTATACTCGGAATTGGGTCATGTATTTAATTGTGATTAGTGGAAACCGAGACGGGTAGAACCTTAGGCCGGTAAATACCGACACGGGTAGAACCTTAGGCCGGGAATTCATAAACGACATAATGAGTGGGTCATAGGCTCGGGAAATTGTCATTGGGCTTAGATTGTTAGGCCAGAAAGGCTGGGCTCGGGTTCACTAAGTGATTTTGAGGATGGGCCGAGCTTAGGCCCAATTAACGTCATATTAATTCTATAAGGGCTTTTAGGCCCAACGACTAATGAAGTGGGCTTTAGGCCCAATGGCTAGTAATTGTGACGGGCTTTAGGCTCAATAAAATGTAACTAATTTAAATGGGTTTTAGGCCCAATGGTTTTGGGGAATGTGCTTTAGGCCCAATAAATGGATATTATTTTTAAGATGGGCTCTAGGCCCAAAGGGTTCTTATGATGTGGGCCTTAGGCCCAGGTATAAAATTGGATTTGAATATTGGGTTTAGACCTAGGTTTCTTAGTAACGGGTCTAGTGTACGATTAATGCTTAAGACGATATCATTGGCATGTATTTGATTTGATTTCCGTGAATAAATATCTTATATGGTATATATGTTCATAGGAGGTTATGGACATGAGGTTGTTGAGGCGAAACGAGGCTTCAGCTTTCGAGACAACTATTATGGCCAAGGTGAGGACTTATAAACCTTTGTATGCATTACTGCCTACAATGCTTGGTTAATTGTTTTGGTGGTATTAATTGTTGGTCTTGAATGCTATATGCATGCTTGCTTGATGTGCTGATTTTGTTAATTGCATAGTGTATTTATATTGATGCTATCTTTGATGCGGTATGCCTGATTAAGTGAATTGTGTGCCGGTGTAATATGATTTGCCAGTTGAGCATGTTTGTTTGTTATGCTAAATAATATGATTTATGGATTTGTGTTTGTGTGGTGGACTGTGGGCTGGAGGCCCGAACTTGAAATAAGATATTAAATTCCACACAACACTATTGAATCATAACGTATGGTACAACTCTTAAAGAATAAATGAGAATAACGAATTGTAATAAAGTCTACTGTGGGGCTGTTGACCGGTTGGTTCGAGCGGGAAGTAATACCCCTCGGGATGGCATGCGGGTTTGCATGTGGGCCTGTGATGGCCGGTTCTACCTCCCTCTTTCTATCTCCCCCTTTCTACCTCCCTCTTTCTCTATGTCTCTCTCTCTCTCTATGGATATGTTGGGCTTCGTGCCTGGTTTATTTGGGCTTCGTGCCTGGTTATTTGGGCTTATGCCTGGTTGTCTGATCAGACGGGACCGAGCTCGACGCACACAGTAGAGGGCCCTAATAAAATATTTAACCTTAATAACAAAGATAATAATATAAGTGATGACAAGTGATGGTATGTAGTCTGATGATGTCTTGCTCTGTGTATTGAGGTTGTTATTGTTTGATGCCGGTGTATTGCAGTTGATTTGTTTTGTATATTATTGGTTTATTTGTTTGCGGTGAGACAGTGGTTGGTCTCACCCCCTCACAGTCTTTTCAGGTTAACTGCTTGTTGAGCAGTGGTGCATATCAGCAGGTGGCGGTGTTTTTCCTCTCCTCGGGTCGGATCCATAGAGTTCGCTGCATACATATTATCTTATGTTTAGTCTTCCGCTGCATACTCGTTGTTGTGTAATTTGTTGTATAAATGACCATTGATTATGTGGTTGATATTGTATCCCGGGTAGAAGGGCATTTTGGTCACTTCACATGATGTATATTCTTTAATGAATAATTTGGGATACGGGTGTCCCGGGAATGATAAGGGCAATTTGGTCAATCTATAATTAATTTGTAACTCATATATATAAATTGGGACACAGGCGTTTCAGTTGGTAGCGGAGCGGGCTGTAGATCTTTGGGGATGTTCCGATATGTTTTATGTTCTTATATGCATAAGTCTGCTCCTTTTGGGTCGTCTATTGCATTGTCATATGCATTCATGTAGTGGGTCGTACTATGGATCCGGTGGAGGACACGCACCTGCTTGGGGGTCGGTGTGACCCGGTATTGTTGTTGAACAACATGTTTAACCTTACAGCTTTGGCTGTAGTAAAGTTAATTTTGTGGAATAACCACTGTTACGTGGGAGTCGGTGCAGACTTTGAACTCTTTGTTTATGTTCTTTGTCTGTGACGAACTGGCCAATGCAAGTAAGAACCATCGGTTTTGTTTTGGAGTTACATCTATTAAGAAATAATCTGATATGATGCTTGTGGATATGATTCTTGTGATCTTGGTGATCATGTTATTTGTGGTCTAATTATATAAATTTGAGGATTTGAAGTTACTTGTGAAATTATCTTATGGATTAAATCTTGTTCGGGGTCGAGATGGTTTCTTGAATTAATTTAAGGATTGATTTAATGACGTAATTGGGGGAAATATCTTTAAAAAAAACTTGACGTAATAAACTTGGATGAGTTTGGGGTTGAACTAATGGTATATTTGGTGAATTGTGTTTCAATGATACTTGAGGTATTTGACTTTGTGGAGATTTGAGATATTAGTGGTGATTGTGATAATAAGGTTTTGATCATGAATCTTTATTGAGGTTATAGTTCATGTGCGGTTGAGGATTTCAAAAATAGGTTACATTGAGGGTTGACTTCTGAGGTGATCTCGAGTATGATGATTCACTTGTTAATCTGATAATTATGTGAGGAGAGGTACAGTGATGATGTTTTAAGTTCCTTATCAAATAAATTTTGGTGTTCGTGCTAAGTGTGTCTTGAGGAATAGATTATAAGCATGAGTATGAGTTACGAAAGAATGTTGGGTCTTGAGGAGATCTCGGGTGTTGTGATTCAACTGCTAGTTTGTCAATTATGTGATGAGAGATATGGTGATGTTTAGAGTACTTCGTCATAAAAAAAAAAAAAAAATTTTGGTGTTCATGTTATGTGTGGCTTGGGGGGAGAGACTCATGATTGTGAGTTATGAAAGGATGTTTGGGTCTTGAAGAACCCAAGGGCTAGAATGATAACTGTGATACTTCGGTGATGATCGGGTTTTAGTGCCTAAGGTATGATCCGGGTTATATATATGAGTTTGGTTGAATTGGGGTGTGATAGATTAAATACACTGGAGTTTAGATCATGAAATTGATTATGGACTTTTGGTTTTGAGGAATTCACATTGAGGGTGATGATCTTGTACGTTGGTAACAATTTGAGATTCTGTTATTTGAGGATGTGCTTAATGGGTTAAAAGATTGGGTATAGTTGGTTGATTGATGATAAATGAAACGGTTTATGGATTCTGGTGTTAATATTGTTGATTATGATTGGATAAGATTCTTTGTTTAGAACTTTGATCTTATGATCTATTGACCATGTTAGACTAAGTCGATGATTGACTTGGGTATATTGGAGTTCTTGCTTGGAAATGTATTTGATGGTCATGATGGTTCTACTTGGTGGTTTGGCCGACGGTATTTTGATACCGGGTGACACTTGTCTGTGTCAGCTAAGCACTTGGTTGCTTGACTCATCTTGAAATTTCGAGGACGAAATTTTGTTAAGTGGGGTATAGCTGTAACGCCCCGGATTTTCGGTAATTAATTTTTAGGGTTTTTATTCCAATTCTGCCCTTGAGGAATTTCCGGGTTTTTGGTTAAGGGAATAAATTATTTTCCCTGGAAAGGATGTTTTTAGGTTGGTATTATAAGGGGTTTGAGTTTCGTCGGAAACGGGGACTTGTTTCGGGGTGAAACGGGGTTTTAACGTAGTTGAAATTAAAACTTCGTCGTATTGATAAAAAAAAAAAATGTTGACTGGCGGGGGTTGACCGCGCCTCAGTCCGAAACGACGTCGTTTCGGGACTGAGCCGGCCAAACCCTAAATACTCTTCTCTTCTCTTCTTTTCCTATTCCCTCTTTTCTTTTCTTTTCTTTCTCTTCTTCTCTACCCCTGACGGCGCCTCACCCCCCATGGCCCTTCTGCTTGCTTTTCCATCTCAACTCCTCATCTCTGTCACTTTAGCTGCCGCCGCCCAGTTTTCCTTCTCTCGCCGTCGCATCGTGACGCCGCCGCTGCCTGGTGTGGAGTCGTCTTCTGTTCGTCGTTCAGCCGCAGCCACTGCTGCGCCGAGGGAGGGAGGTGGCGCACGAGACCTTGTTGGGCGAGACGCGGCCGCCTCTGTCTGCTCTTCCCTCACGACGGCGCCGCCTTGAAGCCGCCACTGCTGTCGCTACCCAGTTGCAAGAGGAGGTCGGGCTTGGACGAGGCGCGTCGTCGTCGCCTCTCGGTTGTCCTCTGGTAAGCCTCGCCGACCTTCCTCTCTCTCCCTCTTTCTTCTCTTTTTCTTCAATCTGGGTTGGGTTCATGTGTTGAATTAATTGTTTGGGGGCTATGTTTTGTTCGTGCCGTGTTTGATTGGTTGGTGTCCGGCCGTGGCGAGTTCGAGGTACTCATGGCAGGGGGTTCGGCGGCGTGTTGTGTTGTGCTGTTCGTGTTGGTGGCGTGTTTGGCCGGAGTGAGGCCTGCCGTTGGTTCCTGTGTTGCCTCGGGTCGAGTTAGAGGCTGCCGGATTTGGTGGGGTTGTCACCGAGCTGCCTCGGTAATGGGTGAGCGCCGTTTGCTGCTGTCAACGGGTTCATTCAGGACCAGTTTTGGGCGGTGATTATTCTGGTAAGGACTGGATATCCTAAGCTCTTTCCAATTTCGTTATGTGGTGTTGGATTTTGGAGTTGAATGTTGTTTGGATTTTTGTTTGGAGGCTGTGGCAGTTTGTTGTTATTCGTTTCTGGGAAGTTGTTGTGGTTTGTCGGTGTCTCGGGTGGCTATTCCGGTGAGGGTGACCGGAATCCGGCGAGGCATGTACTGTTCCGGCGGGGTTGATCGGAATCCGGCGAGCTCGGGAATTTTCCGGCGAGGCTCGGGTTGCTGTCCCGGCAAGACATAATTTCTTTTCCGGCATTACATGGTAATTCTCGGTATTGACCATTAATTGATTTTGTACATGTCATGTTGTGTAAATGCATTTAATAAATGTATTATAACGGTAATGGACTTAATGGAAAGGCGAGTGTGACGAGGTTGGAGGCGCGTGGCCGGTATATGTCCGACGCACATAGTATCTTTAGGCCGGGAAATGTTTGGGCTCGGGAGTTCGATAAAAGTATTATTGTGATGGGCCGGGCTTAGGCCCAATTAATGTCATATTAATTCTATATGGGCTTTTAGGCCCAATGACTAATGAAGTGGGCTTTAGGCCCAATGGCTTGTAATTGAGATGGGCTTTAGGCCCAATAAAATGTAACTAATTTAAATGGGTTTTAGGCCCAATGGTTTTGGGGAATGTGCTTTAGGCCCAATAAATGGATATTATTTTAAGATGGGCTTTAGGCCCAAAGGGTTCTTATGATGTGGGCCTTAGGCCCAGGTATAAATTGGATTTGAATTTTGGGTTTAGACCTGGGTTTCTTAGTAACGGGCCTAATGTACGATTAAAGCTTAAGACGATAACATTGGCATGTATTTGATTTGATTTCCGTGAATAAATATCTTACATGGTATATATGTTCATAGGAGGTTATGGACATGAGGTTGTTGAGGCGGAACTAGGCTTCGGCTTCCGAGACAATTAATATGGCCCAGGTGAGGACTTATAAACCTTTGTATGCATTACTGCCTACAATGCTCGGTTAATTGTTTTGGTATATAAAGTGGTATTAATTGTTGGTCTTGAATGCTGTATGCATGCTTGCTTGATGTGCTGATGTTGTTAATTGCAAAGTGTATATATTGATGATATCTTTGATGCGGTATGCCTGATTAAGTGAATTGTGTGCCGGTGTAATATGATATGCCAGTTGAGCATGTTTGTTTGTTATGCTAAATAACATGATTTATGGATTTGTGTTTGTGTGGTGGACTGTGGGCTGGAGGCCCGGACTTGAAAATAAGATATTAAATTCCACACAACACTGTTGAATCATAACGTATGGTACAACTCTTAAAGAATAAATGAGAATAACGAATTGTAATAAAGTCTACTGTGGGGCTGTTGACCGGTTGGTTCGAGCGGGAAGTAATACCCCTCGGGATGGCATGCGGGTTTGCATGTGGGCCTGTGATGGCCGGTTCTACCTCCCTCTTTCTATCTCCCCCTTTCTACCTCCCTCTTTCTCTCTGTCTCTCTCTCTCTCTGGATATGTTGGGCTTCGTGCCTGGTTATTTGGGCTTATGCCTGGTTGTCTGATCAGACGGGACCGAGCTCGACGCACACAGTAGAGGGCCCTAATAAAATATTTAACCTTAATAACAAAGATAATAATATAAGTGATGACAAGTGATGGTATGTAGTCTGATGATGTCTTGCTCTGTGTATTGAGGTTGTTATTATTTGATGCCGGTGTATTGTAGTTGATTTGTTTTGTATATTGTTGGTTTATTTGTTTGCGGTGAGACAGTGGTTGGTCTCACCCCCTCACAGTCTTTTCAGGTTAACTGCTTGTTGAGCAGTGGTGCATATCAGCAGGTGGCGGTGTTTTTCCTCTCCTCGGGTCGGATCCATAGAGTTCGCTGCATACATGTTATCTTATGTTTAGTCTTCCGCTGCATACTCGTTGTTGCGTAATTTGTTGTATAAATGACCATTGATTATGTGGTTGATATTGTATCCCGGGTAGAAGGGCATTTTGGTCACTTCACATGATGTATATTCTTTAATGAATAATTTGGGATAAGGGTGTCCCAGGAATGATAAGGGCAATTTGGTCAATCTATAATTAATTTGTAACTCATATTTATAAATTGGGACACGGGCGTTTCAGCAGATGAGTTGGTGAAGGTGCTCTCCTTGAGGGGGATAAAAAGCATCACGTCCCGAGTTCGAATCCCTAGTGCTGCAGCATGGTAAAGGATTTAATCGGGCGGAGGGAGTGATGTAACAATACCTGGATTTGGTGGGTCCCTCAGGGGGAGGGCCTTCACAGAAAAGGCGCCTTTTTTGTGAAGGCCCTCCCCCCGAGGGACCCACCAAACTCAGGTATTGTTACATCACTCCCTCCGCCCGATTAAATCCTTTACCATGCTGCAGCACTAAGGATTCGAACTCGGGACGTGATGCTTTTTATCCCCCTCAAGGAGAGCACCTTCACCAACTCATCTGCTGAAACGCCCGTGTCCCAATTTATAAATATGAGTTACAAATTAAAAAGCATCACGTCCCGAGTTCGAATCCCTAGTGCTGCAGCATGGTAAAGGATTTAATCGGGCGGAGGGAGTGATGTAACAATACCTGAGTTTGGTGGGTCCCTCAGGGGGAGGGCCTTCACAGTGTGAATTTGGTATTGCAGCATGACACTGCAGTTTGCTGTCAAAGCCACCGTTTGCTTTTCCACAGTACGCATGTGGGTGAGGATTTCCTTAAAAAATTTTGCATATATAGGCTTATGATCCAGAACAGTGGTGAATGGAATTTCCAATCGGAGTCCACTAAGCATATCCACAAACGTCTTGTACTGATCCTCAAGCTTGCTCTTCCTGTAAACCTACGGGTATGGTAGTAGTGGCTGGTAAGGTACTGACAGTGGCTTTTTCTTCGGTGCAGCCTCCGGCAGCGTTACTGGTTCAGCCGCTACTTCTTGTTTCTTCTCAGATTCGAGTGCTGTCATCTGCGCCGGCTGAGGAACAGGATCTGGAATTAGTACACTATTCCTTCGAATTTGCCTCTGCTTGTCCCGGCAGCCTACCCTGTGGTTGTTGCTGCTGCACAAGATACTGTGCAACCTGGTTCTCCAGTATCTTGTTATGGGCCTTCAGCATAGTCACCTCTTTGTCATTCTTACTCACACTCTCCATCAGTTGCTTCATCATGGCCATCTTCTCAAAGGATCCTTCTTGCGGTCCACCTTGCCGCGGCTACTACTGCTGCTGCCGTCGTTGCTGGTAGTTTGGATTCGGGTTCGAGTGCCATCCCTGGTTATACCCCTGATTGTAGTTATTATAGGGCAGATTGGGACGGTGGTCAATGAAGTTGGCCTCCTCTGAATTGTTCTCTTGGCACTTAAACAAGGAGTTAGGGCCACTACATATTTCACAAGCAACGCTAGAAATAACGGGTTGAACATGAGCCAGTGGTTGTACCATCTTTGTAGTAAAATCCATGAAGAGCTTAGTGGAGCTGCTATTTGGGCTTCCAGAATAGTAGTCTTATCGACATGATGTACAGCCCTGGTGTTGCGGTGCGACTCATCTTCATCCTCTAGGTTTAGCATAATCCTCTTGGCATCCTCACATGTCGCTTCCTTGAACTTCCCTCCAGCAGCAGCATTAAGGGTGCGCCTATCTTCCTGTGACATAGCTCGATAGAAAATTCCCAACAGCACTAGCGGGTACATTATATGAGCAGGGGCAGTGCTGGATCAAATCCTGAAACCTTTCCCACGCCTCCACCATAGTTTCCCCATATTTCTGCTTGAAGTTGCAGATTTCTCCTCGAAGCTCATCCATGTTGGTGTCAGAAAGTATTTTTTCAGGAATGCTTCCACCATTTGAGCCCAGGTGGTGATGCTACCTGCTGGCAGTGTCTTCAGCCATCTCTTGGCTCCATCTCTAAGTGAAAATTTGAACAAGTGGAGCTTCTTAGCATCCACATAATAGCCATGAACTCTAGTGGTGGCGCAGATATCTAGAAAATCCTCCAAGTGCTAGTTGGGGTCTTCCAGTGCCATACCGCCAAACTGCTTGTTTTGCACTATTTGAACCAAATTGGGTTATCATTGTCGGGCAATATGATGGCTCCATGAGGTGCTCTATGTCGGGACCGCTTGAGCTGATTCATAGGCAGATTTGGAATATTGGCGAAGGGATCGATAATTTCATTAGCAACAGCGTGCTAATGCTGCCGCTGCTGATTAACAGGGCCTGGAGGGATGATCACAGGTCCACGGTTAAGGGGGTCCACGCCCACAGGAGGGATGAGATTACCGTCAGCATTCCTAGCCTGGTTGTCGTGGCCAGGTGGAAGATTTTTGTTGCCGCAATTATTAGCTATGGTTGCTGTCTCGGCGGTCGCTGTTGATTGCCGTTTCCTTGCTTGCTTGCGGTTCGCCCTAGCAGTGCCTTCAATTTCAGGAACTTGAATTAGCTCGGGATGCTTGCTTCTAGTTCGCGTACACTACTAGAGAGTCGACAACGTGCGCTGTTAACGTCCTGCCACAGGAAAACAAAGAAAAATCAGAAAACAAATAGAGTCAAATCAGTGAAAACACAAAGTAGTATTATTTAGCGCAGTCCCTGGCAACGGCGCCAAAAACTTGTTCATGTAAAACTAGCTGCAGGTATACAGCATGCTATAGTAAACAAGGTCGAATCACAGGGACTGCTGTAAACAACACTGTCCTTAGGATTTCAATCGACTAGACTAAATAACAATAAAATAAATAAAATCGATATTGAGGTGATAATAAACTGAGATAATAAAATAAATAACAGAAAGTAAAGAACATAAAATCGATTTGTGAAAAGACGCAGTAATAAGGGTACCTAGGTTGTCCGGGGTTCACTACAGCTCGTGCTGTTCAAACAATAACTCAGAATTTGATAACTTCACTCGTCTACCTTGTAAGGCTACCTAGCCTATATCTTGTACAACTAGCAGTTCATTGATATTGTAAAACTACCCTAGTACCGAACAACGTGTTGTTCGCCAGTGTTGCATGTCCTAGGGTGCAGTAGGTGCTGTACTAGAAGCTGAATCCTCAACTACCCAAAAATTTTTTTTCGACAATAAGTAAGGTAGAGGTTGTATATGGAACGATCATATTTCCTAGCTTCTCCTGTTCAGTGCTTTGCTAAATCATCTAAGGTGTACAAGAAGGTGATCAAGCCGCATGCATTGTTAAGTTCTCCATACACAAATCAAGGTATTAACGAATAAAAGAAACCAAACATGAAGTATTACTCAAACATAAGGCTGTAGCTACATTCCATAAACCTATATATAAGAGATTAGTTCATGAAGAAACTAAAAACATCAATAGGAATAATTGACATGCTGCTAAATAGAAACCTAAAAGTCTTCACTTTACTCCTTGCCAAAATCTCCAACTTCTTCTGCTCTAAAAGGTGAATTTTTGCTGAAAAAGAAAGAGTGTAGTCGATGGCAAAAAGATCTCCTCCTTAGGGTTTTTATTCTTTTCTATTTATAGAGAAACAAAACTTCTATTAAAACCCTAAATCTTGGTCAATAAGTTCTCTTCTCAAAACCTAGCAGCAAACTCTTCTTTCCTTCCAAGGTGTGTCCATGTGATCAAAAATAAGGACTCCTAAGTCTTGGTGCAAACTCTTGTTTAACTTATAAAATTGGGACTTTCACGCAGCACCCGCTGTCTGGATGGATCTGGACGCTGTCGCTGCTACAAATTGAACTAGAACTTGGCAGTCAGCAGCACCTCGTTGAATTTTGGGCCAAAATCGACAAAATCTTCTCCAAAATGGACCTAAATGTACCTGAATGAAAATAAGAGCAAGTAAAGCAGGATTTGATGCAAAAGCAAGACATTTCTTATCTAAATGCATGAAGTGATGCTAAATGCTAGGCCAAAAGAGTACAGTGCATGCTGTAAAAGCAGTGTAATTTCATGCTCATCAATCTCCTAATTGATTGATTACACATTAAGTCCCCATTTTGGGCCCAAATCATACCAAAAACACAATCACTATTAAGGGATGATTTAACTCTAATTTTTCACGAAAATCAGAGATAAAATTAGTCTCTAAGTAATGTATTTATGGGCTAATCAACTCTGGATAGTCCATATTTTACTAACTTAGGTCCCAAAAATAAATCATCTCATTGTAATTGGGTTAAAATAAACGAGAAATCCCAAATAAATAAAATAGGATAATATTTCAATAAACTGGACTTTAATATATTTTTATCCTAAGATTAAATCATCTTATTAATCCTAAGGTTCAAATATATAAATCCCGATTCATAAAATATGTATTCCACTAAAGTAAATTCTAAGTGTGCCTTAGCCAAAGACCAAATCAACTCATCAATCTTATGGTTTGAGCTTACCTAAAATCTAAATTAGAGGAATATTCATGGGTTAAATTTGGGTGTTCATAGTTATATCAAGAACATGTCCAGACTATGCACAAACAAGAAAACACACAATCACAATTATCACCCGAAGGACCTACTGCCTGCTTCGCTACCAAAATGAAACGTCCCGACCCGTATTTACCAGACACAGTAAACATGTACCATAACTACTTTTATTACAACAGTAGACAGTAATTATACATCAGAATTCAGAACAACAGAAATCCGAACAACATCTGTAACCCGAGCATGGGGGACCATTATTATAGAAAGCATACATCAACACACAATAGCAGCAGCAGAAAATATGAAGCACCAATAGAAGAAAAGTGACAAGAAAACAGCAGCGGAAGACTTTATGCACAAGTGCAGCAGAGGTATGGATCTGGAGTCTGGTGGAGTGGATACAACAGCTAGTCGTACGTGGGACCTGTACTACGAGCAACTCATCCTATGTGATGAAACCACGTAGGCGAGGGGTGAGTCTGAAATGCTCACTGGCACAAAAGTAAAATCATGGATAAACAACAGTATGCATGCGACCATAATACTTAGAGAAAAATACAGGCACAAACCTATACTTTGATTTTACACACAGAAGGTCTTTCTAAACAAGAGTGGACCAAGACTAAAAACATCTAAGAATTAAATGAACCAATTTTATTAATTTGGGCCCTGTCACGTGATAAGCTTTGGTCATACTTGGAAGCCAGGTTAGCTAACCCCAAGGTACTCCTCGTTAATTTTTTTAAAATCCAGGTGCCAGCGTGCAAATCACAATCAAGAAATTTGGGATACTTTTCAAAATTGTTATAGTGGCTCTTAGAATGTAAAGAAAGTCAATTTGCAATAGTTGAGGACAAAATTTGAGCTTATGCAGATGACAGCAGATGAAATAATTGATGATTATTTTACTTGAATACTAGTGTTGGTGAATAAGAAGAATTCTAATAGTGAAAAGTAGACAGATCAACAGGTTGTTGAGAAAATTCTCTGTAGTCTACCAAGAAGTTTTGATTACAAAGTGACAGCCATTGGAGAAAATCAAAATCTGGAGACCTTGTCAATTTATGAGTTGCAAGGCAAGTTGATTGTGCATGAGAGTTGCCTGAATTCCAGGAAGCAAGCAGAAAAACACCAATGCCAGTTGCATTTGGCTTCTCAAAAGTAAGAAAACTGCAATAAAATTGCATATAACTACCCAGGCCAAAGCAGCAAAGGTGGCAGAGATAGTAGAGGTAACAGAGGTGGTAGAGGAGGCCAAGACAACAAAGATAGTGCTGATTACAAACAGAATGCTAACTTGTAGCTCACATTCTATCTAAAATATATTTAGGGTTTAAGTTAATAAAATATGGACTTTCAAGTAATAACCAGTCCATAAAACACATTACTTGTAGCTCACATTTTATCTCTGATTTTCATAAAAAATCAGAATTAAATTCACATTTTTGATGGAAAGTGTTTTTATGGTAAAAATGTACAGAAATTGAGTAATTAGGTTGCATTAATGATACATGGAAAGTTTAGAAGGAGTAGTAATCAAGAAACGAGTACTTTCTGGTTTGGCTAGGTTTTAATTGCGCGTGAGAATCAAGCCAGATCGGATTTGATGAGAATCGAGGCTAAAAAAGGCAAGAACGACAACAGGGGAAAGTGCGGGGTGGTCATCCCGACATGAACGCCGGCACCTGGCGGTCAAGCCGCCATGACCGCTGGTACCGAGCGGGCTTGTTGCCATGCCCACCGGCGCCTGGCAGTCATGTGAGCCCAAATTCGTCTAAATCCCCAAATTTTTGCCATTAATTCGATTCCAACTGATTTTGTCCATATTTTTAGCCAGAATCTCGTCCACTATGAGGTCCAGGACCTTTTTACCCTCAGATCTCTATACATAGAGCCCCCTATTCACATCCAGGAGGTCACAAATTATTTTCTACACACACCCCATAAGCTTGAGTACTTGGAGAAACTCTACCTCTCCAAGCCCATAACCATTATTTCAGGTTGTTATTCTGGAGAAATTTTATGGTGAAGAGCATCAACAAGAGACCAACAACAGTTGATCAAAGATAGAGTTTAGAAGTGGAAGAAAAGTGGATAGAGAAAATAACCCAAAATAAGGCGCAAGAGGAGGCTACAAGAGGTAACAATAATCCCTTTTTTATGTGTTTTTGCTACTGATATCTTTATAATGTGATGCTACTGATGATGATCTGATTTTTGAATGATGCCATGTAAGAACTACGTGAGCTTTGAACCCGGTTGTCGGGGCACGTAGATGGTTTCTAGTGGTGGAAACTCAAACTCAATTATTTTATTTTCCCTTTTTTGTTTCAGATTTATTTTATTATATTGTTTATGTGATTTATTTCCACACATGCACACTTACATACGGCATAATTTTTATTCTTTAATTGCACAAAGTTTCGCCGCAACATAGATGGGTGCCTAAAACCTTCCCATCTGTGACGAACCTTCGAATCCAACAATCTCTGGTTCGCTAAAGATCAGCCCTTATGTTGTTGCCTAAGAAAAAAGTTTGATGCTTAAAAGGTTTTTCCCTTGATTTTTCCAAGAAATAAATTCAAGGTGGCGACTCCGTTAATTGTTAAATTTTTGGTAAAGAAGGTGTAAGAATGAGTATAAGGTGAGGAAGCCAAAGGGATGGATTTGGCCAGGGTCATCACTCCTGGAATTATCTTCTTCCACTTGATGTCTCTTCTCAACAGGATACTGTCTCTATCAAAAGGCTGCTTTGCGTCATTTCTGTCCTGAATATCATGCCTTCCTCAAAATGGGAAACCTTGTTTGTTGGTTGAAGTAGATTCCAGTTCTTTTTCGTCTGCGGCCCTTGTCTCGATCATCCCCACTTCCATAAATGAAGCTTCTTTCACTTCGGAAAATTCATGGTCTTTCTCAGCCCATTTTCCCTTTCTAACCCTTGTAATCATGCTCACTTCCATCACTGAAGCTTCCTTCACTGTCGGAAAATTCATGGTCTTTCTCAACCCATTTTCCCTTTCTAACCCGTGTCAGTTTAGCTTCAACATCAACAACTTCTTCTTCATTACCTTCATCTGGACCCACACTTGTGAAGATGTATAACCATAGTTAATTAGTACACTACAATGTCAGCCTTAAACAACAAGGACCTCTTCCAACATTTGCAACAAACTAACAAAAAGCTAATCGTTTTACCTCTCTGTAGTGGTGTTTTAACTGGTTCTGCACCTATTAAGATGCATAATCATAATTAATTAGTACACTATACTACCAGTCTTAAGCAACAAGGACCTCTTCCAACATATACAACAAAAGTAACAAAAAACTAATCGTTTTACCTCTATCAAGTGGTGTTCTAAGTGTTGTCAAATGATCCTCAGTGTCATTTCCTCCATTCCTTGTCGTGAACTATTATTCAGATTACCTCTCCTCACCTATAATGTTATAATGTTAGAATGCTAAACAAATGAACAAAGTGAACAATAATGTCAAGTCTCAAAGCAAGTGAAAACTTATTTCATATGCACCTTCAGCTTCATCTGCCCTATGCTCACCACCTTTGTCATCAGCTTCACTTCCTACTGAAGCTAAAGATCTGCTTTGCCTTCTTTCTCTCCTTTCTATTACTCTTCTCGCCACTGTTTGTCTCACTTTTTCTCTACACTGTTGTAGTTCCTCATTGTCCTGTATGAAGCCATCAACACCAACCCAGTCCTGGTGTACTTCCACAAAGTCCGC
This sequence comes from Turnera subulata, assembly GCA_028386065.3. Taxonomy (NCBI): domain Eukaryota; kingdom Viridiplantae; phylum Streptophyta; class Magnoliopsida; order Malpighiales; family Passifloraceae; genus Turnera; species Turnera subulata. The sequence goes on along the minus strand of JAKUCV010004874.1, from coordinate 302,248 downwards.
ATCGTCTTCTGCTCCCTAGTCAGCTACAACGTTCATATTATGCATGAGACCGTCATAGTTTAGGTTTGGAACCAGCATGTTTTTGTTTTAGCATGTTTTGGATTTGGTACATCAACAGGATGGTTTGGATTTGGAACATCACCACCACCGACAACAACAACTTCTTCATCTTCACTTAGTGCATCTTCATTTAGTGCATCTGTATACTCAAAGTCACTACCAAAATCTTCATCACCATCATGTCCAAGCTCTTCTTCTTGTTCTTCAAGACCAGCTATGTCTTCATGGGTTTGACCTTCGTTTGATGGTTACTCGTGACCCACTTGCCTAGTAGTGTCATTTATATCACATTCATTAACCACATCAACGTCCTCACCAGCTCCTTTACCCCATTAATGGCTCTTGTCCCCTCATCACCCTCGTCATAATAGGGAGGGATGGGAATATTACGCCTCCTACACACTTTCCAAGGGTTTTCTGCTCCCCAGTATGGCTGGTCCTCCTCTTCATGCTCTAAATAGAAATCAGCTCGGTTGTACTTGGACAGTAGGTCGAAGAGTGGGCCCAAATCCTATTTCTTGTGACAAGCACGAGCTCCTCATCAAGTAAAAAACCATTGGCTCTCCCCTTTCTTTTCAATTTCTTAGGCACACGGTAGTAAAGATGGGCGCCCCGATCCACCATCAGTAGTAGGAGGAGGCGGCGCCACTTGCCGCAAGGATTGCCGGTCAGGTGGGTGGGTGGCTGGTGGTGGGTCGCCGATGGTGGACTCACTCATGGGGGTATCAAGTTCGTGGGAGCTCATAGCGCTATACCTCACGTGTGTTGCTTTTAAAAAGTGCTAACGCCCTATCTTATCTATAGTAAAGGGCTTTTTCAAGGGCGTTAGGCTTTAATAATAACGTAAAAGGGGAAAACCAAAACCTACTCCTAACAAGTTGCTGAGTTCGGCTTTTGGGGTTACCTACTTTAGGGCTTATGTAATATATAAAGAGCCACCCACCCTCTTAGGGCTTCCCCACACATAACGATAATACCATGGTAGAAAATTTTGTCCACATCTGCTCTTTTCTTCCTCGTCCCAACCGAATACCAAAGCCTCTGGTTCCTAATAAATTCTCCACCAATATAAAACTGCATCATGCACGATCATCTTGCCCTACTTGTTTCACAATGGCAAAGCCGTTTGAACAACCAATACAACTATATTTAACCAGCTAATTCCTACATGGACAACCACTAGCAGACACCATGCATATAATATATAAGCAACCAAAAATATGCAGCAACAACAACATCATCAATTAAATTATAAAATGGAGTTCCAATAACATTATTAATTTAATTTATGTCCATGTACAACAACTGATAAAAAAGAGAAACATAACAAAAAATATATACATAAACAACCTAAAGCATGCAACAACAACATCACTTGAATTATGAAATGATTTGGAGTTCCCAACAATATTCTTAACATTAATATATGTCTATGAACAACTGTACAATAAAATAAATTTTATTTTAACTAAGGAAGCAAACCGTAGTACTCGAGACAATGTGAACCACGAATCAACGAAAAAGACGAACATTACCTCCTCGACTGTGACACCTCCTTCCATTCAACCCTCCAACCTTTTTCCACAGCTTTCTCAACATGCAACAAAGATTCTCCACCTACAAGCACACCCAGCCCTATAGACACATATTCCTCCTCCCCCTTTACCCCCCTCACAATGCAGCGTAAACCCACTGTGAGACGGATGTGACTAATCGACACAAGCAACATTTTCGTCCCACCTTGTTCCTTCGCTTTTTTCTTCTCTCTTCAGTTTCTCTACTTTTATTTTCTTCTTTTTCTTACTATCTTCTCTTTCCCCTATCACACTTAGAGAAAATCTCTACACTCCCTTCACTCTTCTCAAACTTCAAAGTCAGAATGCAAAACGACAAAATGACTTGAAAAGTCCTGTTTTACCCCAAACGACATTGGCAAAAAAGATTAGCTTTACCGTTTAAACACGATACGACATGGTATCGGTGGATCTAATCTCTTCCACTCCCCTAGATTCTATCACCCGGACCCACGACTTCAAAACGACGATATTGATTTCGTATTGATCGAAATGGCCGCATGTTGCTTCTTTCCTTTTGCGTCTGCAATGAAGCGATTGTGTTTTTCATGGGCAGCAAAGGTCCCACTCAAGGCGCGTCACCAGAGATAGTGGCTGCCACGTGGGGCCCACCGTCTCATTGTCTTCCCAACCTTGGCGTTGCAGAATAAACGACACCTCTTGGAACAAGCCACGAAATTCCCGCCCAATAACCGACGCAGAAGATACTGGCCAACACGTGGGACCCACTTCCTTTCCACCGTTTTTTCTCATTTTCGTAAAATTGAATATCGAAATTTCGAAAAATTGGATAGGGAAAAAAGAACCCCGGACTGACGAGAGACGGACCTACTGGTGGCACGTGTCCCGTTGTGGTTGGCAAATCGACAACCAGGATTAAAAAGGACAAGTCCCTTACATTTAGAATAGGTTCGGGGATAGAATCATTGAAAATTGAAAGAATTGGATAAAAACATTGATTGAATTTAAGATGGAGGACAATTTGCATCATTTAACCAAAAATAAGCAGTTGGATAAGGAGATTAAATGGTATGCTATATTGTTATCAAACCTTGATCCTCGAACAAATCGATGTAAACTCGAAATTGAAAAGATGATTCATTTGCAAAATATAATAAATCAAATGCGAAACGTATTTACTGATGTCAATAGAGTGACCAATTCTCATATACCAGCTACAAATGCTCTTGCTCGAATTGATGTTCCTGAAGGACAACCAAAGAATGCAAATGATTCCAAAGCATGCCAAAAGCTGGCAGACCACTCGGTTCCAAGGAATAAAATTTTTCGACAGAGAAAAGGAACAAAGTCACTAGATGGCCCCAACGAGGTAATAAAACCTCTTGTACAGGTTCAAATTTAAAATCCTCGAGAAGTAGGACAATCCTCCGGGAGAGGATCCAAACATAAATCGTAATGTTGCAAAAGTAACTCAGGTACCTGAAATAAGTAAAAATGACGAGATCCCAATCAACTACATTTTGTCAGGAACAAGATGGAACCGACGCGAAATAATTGTCGATGGAATTTTTTCACATAATATAGCACTAAATATTATGGAAGGAAATGAGGATCATGAACCTAAATCTGTTGATGAATGCCTGCGTCGAAAAAATTGGCCAAAATGGAGAGACACAATTAAGGTTGAGTTAGATTCGCTCATGAAGCGAAAAGTTTTTTGGGCCTATAGCCCGTACACCTATTGGAGTAAAACCGGTCGGTTACAAATGGGTATTTGTGCGTAAAAAATAAAGCGAATGAAATAGTGAGATATAAAGCACGCTTTTTGCACAATTAAATTGAAAAAAATCTTTATATGGCTTGAAGCAATCTGGATGAATGTGGTATAATTGATGTAGCGAATATATGTTGAAAGAAGGTTACAAGAATGATTCCAAATATCTATGCATTTTTATTAAAAGGTCTATATGTGAATATGCAATCATTATTGTTTATGTTTGATGCACTCAAGCAAGCTTCAAGCATTAATGAAGATGGAGATGGCGCCATAGTATTACCTCAAGGACCAATTACAAGAACTAGATCAAGGATACTCAAGAATCAACTCTTACATCACATTCAAGCTTTAATGAATAAACAGTTGTAAGAAGACATCATGATCAAGCTTGGAGAGGAGCTGAAATAGAAGCCTATTAATTTGTTATCAATTAAGGAGTAATTGGCTGAAGAGCACTTGTGGGGCCAGTCGACATCAGCCCTGGCTTGGTGGGCCATGTCAACATTTCTTGTTCTTTTTATTTTAATGGAGCCGAATTTCTATAATTAGGGTATTATTTATTTAGTTGGGTCAAGTCCATGTAATTGGGTTTAATTATTGTGGGCTTTAGTTTATTTAGTTGGGTTTTAATTAGATTCCATTATAATAATGGATTAGAAAAGTCAAACCTAGTCCAACTTGGACATGTGTGGCCGATTGGGCAGCTAGGTTAGAAGTCAAAATTGAGTTATTTTTTAGCCTTATTTTGCCGACTTAGGGTTAGAAATTAGGAGTCCAATTACTAATTCGCTTAGGTCAAGTGTTGCCGACCTAACTAGTAAAAGTAAGGGTCTTATTCTTTGTTATTACACAACATTATTAATGAGAATAAATTATCCTTTGAGGTTTTCTTTGATTGTGTGATTCAATCAATATTGAGAGAGTGATTCTCTTGGTTTTATATTTGGGTTTGAGTTTACTCATCAAGTATTTTTGCTTGTGGCGTTTATCCAATTCCTTGTGATTCTAATCCCTTTGTTGCCTATCCCTTGATTGAGTTTAGGAGGTGAAGAATAGAATTGCAGAAATCTTTGTTGTGTTCTAGCTTCTTTGTTGTCTAATCATTGCAGAGATTAGGAGGTGAAGGAGAATTACACGGCGAGTTTGATTGAAGTTGAAGATCGAGACAATCAGATAGTTACGGAGGTGGCACCAGAAGGATTCTAGGGTTGTTGCCGTACCAACTTTTGGTAGCGGAGCTGAGCTTTCAATCAATGATATCCTTTGTGTTTGTGTTATTTTTCTTTATGTTCAATTCGTGGTCTTTGTTTCTCAGTAATCTAGTTTCAATTCCTGGTTCTCCTTGATTTTCTTGTTGTGTCAATATTATATAAAAAAAAGTTTTTGTTTAATTTTATTTAGTGGACACCATATATATTTATATATAAAGAGCAAAAAAAAAAATTGATTAGGGATTGGAACTTGGAGTCGGAATTGTGTTTGTTGGATTGCAAGATTATCAATTGTCCTTATAGGGAATTGTTTTGGAAGAGTTGAGTTTGTCCAATTAAGTTGGATTGATTGAATTTGGTTGATTGAAATAAAAAAGAAGTTGGTCGTTTGGTTGGTGGAGATTTATTTCTATGCAGGGAAGGATTGGACAAATTTGTTGTTTTCTTTCTTTGATTGGTGTCGATTTTGCCTATTATTTGTGTTGGGTAATTGTTGTTTCATAATTGCTCAATTGTGCCAATATTCTTCACAAACATATTCTAATTCTTGTGTGTGAACTATCTTTCTCTCTTGGAATCAAATTTTGCTTCTAGAAATTGTTAACCTATCCTTTATTCTTTAGGGTTTCTTTGCTTTCTTTGAATTTTTTGTTACAAGTTTGGTGTTTGATTTTGTTTTATTTGAACCTAACATATAAAACTGAAGTAGAATCAAGAGTGGTAAGAGGCTGAGAGTAACATTCATTGCCAAGAGAGAATAAACACGAGAGATACACTGTAACGCCCCGATTTTTTGTTAATTTATTTTTTTTACGGAATTTTCAAAATTTTTGGTATTTAACTTCCACTTTTACCCTTGCGGAATTTTCGGGAGTCTTTGGTTAAGAAATTATTGTTATAATTAATTTATTCTCTTTGAGAATATTATTTTTACTTTTAGAGTTTATCGTTATTCGGTTTGTTTGGGAGCAATTGGAGTTCCTGGGCAGAATATAGAGTTTATTGTAGTTTTAGCCGAAATTATGTCGTTTTGGATTAAAAGAAGGAAAAAAAAAATAATAATAAAACTGTAACGCCTCGGATTTTTGTTAAGTGGGATAGAACTGTAACGCCCCGGATTTTTGGATATTAATTCCTATGTATTTTCATAATTTTTTAGAATTTATTTTCCAATTTTACCTCAAAACTTTTCCAGGAATTTATGGTCAAGGAATATTACATTTGCTTGGCAATAATACTTTTATGAGGAATTTTTCCTTGTTTGGTTTTTCTTTTGGGAATTTAATTGTGTTTCGGGGTGAAACGCAAAGCTTGAGGTAGTTTTGATCAAAACTACGTCATTTTAAAAAAACCAAAGCACAAAACTCAACAAGGCAGGCGTTTTGACCAACCCTTTGGGCGCGTTGACCTCAGGTGCTGAGAGGACCAAACGACGCCGTTTTTGCTGATCAAACGACATCATTTCACGCGTGGCCGAACCCTAGGTTTTACCTTTGCTATTTATTCTTTCTTTTCTCTCTCTCTCCCCTCACTTCTCCTCTCTTTTCTTTTCTTCTTTTCTCCCAAGCCGGCGGTACTTCTCCCTTCCGTATCTTTGTTCTCTTTTAGTTCTTCTTAATTCCTCTTCCTTTCGCCAATGAGACGCCGCCGCCTCTTTCTGCTCTTCCCTCACGACGCCGCCGCCTTCTAGCACCGGCACGAGAGGAGAGCTGTTCGAGGAGGACCTGCGATTGGAGCAACCGTACGCCGCTGCTCTTCCCTTGTGCTTCTTGTCGCACCGCCGCCGTCAGAGGAGAGCTCGAGGCGAGGGGCGCGAGTGTTGGATCGGGGCGCAGGAGATGGAGGTCCGATAGGTAACCCATCGCCCCTCTTCTCTGCTATGTTTTTTCTTTGGCCGATTTGTTCTAATCGGGTTGTGTTGGTTTTTCTGGTTTTGGTTGTCAGACGCGCTCGGGGTGGCGGTCGAGCAGGGGTTTTCTGGGTTTCATTTCCGGTAGTGGTCGTTGGGGTTGTTTTGGGGCAGATCCAAGGCTCGGGTTTTGTGTTGGAACCTGTGAAGACGAATCCGGGTTCCTGTGATTCTGGTAAGGATCCAGACTTCCTTCCTCCTCTTTTCAAATCGTTTAGTGTTTTGATAATTATGGGTATGGTGTGGTGAATATTGTGTTGTGGTTCTATCCAGGCAGTGGCGTTGCCTTGTTCGGATTGAGGAGGAGTTGTTGAGATCGGGTTTGGGCTGTGGACGACGGACCGATGCTTTGCTTGTGGATTTGTTACTGTGGTCCACAGTTCGTTCTTCGTCCATTTAGAGTGTGTTTCTTTGGCGGCTGTGAATTTCTCCGGTGAACTCGGTTTTTTTTTCAGGCAGGGTTGACCGGAATCAAGCGAGCTCGGTTCTGTTCCGGCGAGGCGTGCACGGGTTCGGTGGAGAAATTAATACTTCGACATTTCACGGTACCACTTCCGATGATGTTATGAATTTGTTCTACATACATGGCATGTAACACAATAAAATGGATATGGTAGTTGTAACGGAAATAACCAGGATATAATGGAAACCGAGAGTGCGGAGTGAGTAGCACGTTGACGGTTTGTCCAATGCGGGTAGAACCTCTAGGATGGTAACTCGGGCTCGGGTATAACTCTTAAATGGGAGTTAGACTAAATCGGGTCCATGCCTAGTAATAAAATGTTATGACCCAAATATAACAATTGGACTTAATAAGAGTGGGCTTTGTGCCCAAGGACATATGTGGGTTCCATGTGTGAGTTCCTTAGTGGATTTGATGGTTTGGGCTTTAGGCCCAAAGAAGATGTGGGCTTTGGCCCAAGTGATATTTGGACTTATTTGGGCTTGAAGCTTGTGAACTTTAGGCCAGTGACACGAAGGAGTTGTAGACTAAAGTGAGAATAGACTTTTGGGCTTAGGCCCTGACTCTTGTAGTGACGTGCCTAGAACTCACGGTTAATAAACATAATCGGGCTAGAATGCTTAAGTTGTAACAGTGATATAATTGCATAATTAGCATGCATCGACCATGTCCTATGTTTGACAAGTACGTGACCTTGTTGTGTTAAATTATAGGATACGTCGAGGCAAGACAATGTACCCAGTTTTCTGAGACAATCTTAATAGCTCAGGTGAGGACTTATAAACCTTTGTATGCATTACTGCCTACAATGCTCGGTTAATAAAGTTGGAACAAGAAGTGGCAATACTTGGTTGGTATTGTATGGTATATGCATGTATGCTTGCTGTGTTGGTGTTCCTGTGTGCACTTGTATCTTAATGATGATACCTTGATGCAGTATGTCTGATTACGTGTATTACGTGCCTGTTTGATATGATATGCCAGTTGAGCATGAGTTTGTTGGTTATGAGATATAACATGTGATATGACTTTGTGGTTCGTATGGTGACTTGAGGGCTGGAGGCCCGGATTTGAGAATAAGATATTAAATCCACACAACCCTGTTTGATAATAACGTATGGAAAAACTCTTAAAGCATAATTGAGAATAACGAACTATAATATTCTACTGTGGGGCTGTTGACCGGTTGGTTCGAGCGGGAAGTGATACCCCTCGGGATTGCATGCAGGATAGCATGGTATATGCAGTTTAGGATATGGGTCTGTGATGACCGGTTCTACCTCCCTCTTTCTATCTCCCCCTTTCTACCTCCCTCTTTCTCTCTGTTTGTCTCTCTCTCTCTCTCACTGATTGTATTGGGCCTTGCCCTGTTTATATTAGGCTTATGCCTGGTTGTCTCATGAGATGCAACCGAGCTCGACGCACACAGTAGAGGGCCCTAATAAAATATTCAACCTTAATAATAAAAAAATACAACGATAATAATATAAGTAATGATAAGTGATGGTTTGAAGTCTGATGATGACTTGTTTTGTGTATTGTGACTTGATGTGCACTATGATTTCTACTGCCTGATGCCTTTATTTGTAGTTGATTTGTATTTGTATACACTGGTTTATTTGTTTGCGGTGAGACAGTGGTTGGTCTCACCCCCTCACAGTTTTTTTCAGGTTAACTGCTCATTGAGCAATGAAGCATATCAGCAGGTGGCAGCGTTATCCTCTCCTCGGGTCGGATCCATAGGGTTCATTGCATGCATGTTGCTATGTATTTTTGTCTTTCGCTGCGTACTTGATTCCATTGTATTATTTATTATTTGACTAAATGTTGATCATGTTGTTGATGATTTTCGTGTCCCGGGATTGATGAGGGCAATTTAGTCATTTTATATTTAAATTCTATTTTATATTAATAAATTGGGACACGGGCGTTTCAGTTGATAGCGGAGCAGGCTGTAGATCCTTTTGGGATGTGATTATATGTTCGTGCTCTTATGTGCATGAGTCTGTTCCTTTTTGAGTCAGTTGTTGCATGGTCATATGCATTCATATAGTGAGTCGTACTATGGATCCGGTGGAGGACACGCACCTGCTGAGGGTCGGAATGACCCAGTATTGTCGTTGAAATGACATGTTTGCCTTCACGGCTTGGCTGTAGCAAAGTTTATTTTGTGGAATATCCACTGTTTGTCAGAGTCGGTGTAGACTCCTGACTCTTTGCTTGTGTCTTTTGTCTGTGTGGAACTGGCCAATACAAGCAAGAACCATTGATCTGAGCTCGGGTGCTAAGTCTGTCAGGAGATGATCTTATGTGATACTTGTGGATTTGAATTCGTGTGATCTCGGTGATCATGTTGCTTGTGGTCTGATTTGCTGAGCTCGAGGATTTGAATTCACTTGTGAATAATTTTATGGATTAAATCTTGTCTGGAGTTGAGATGATTTCTTGAATTATGTTGAGGTTGATCTAATGGCATATTTGGGAAAATGTCTTTCAATGATTCTTGAGGTATTTAACTTGGTTGAGATTTGAGATATTAACGGTGGTTGTGATAGTAAGGTTTGATCATGAGTCTTTATTGAGGTTATAGTTCTTGTGTTGGATGAGGATGCCGGAAGTATGTTTACATTGAGGTTTGATTTTGAGGTGATCACGGGAGTTGAGAATTTATCGCTAGTTAGGTAATTGTGTGACAAGAGATACAGTGGTGTTTTAAGTTCTTCATTAAAGAAACTTTGATGTTCATATTAACTTGGGCGATAGACTTATAAGTATGAGTTATGAAAGGATGTTTAGGTCTTAAAGAACCCATGGTATAGAATTAGATTATGAAATTTTGGTAACGAGTGGTTTCTAGTGTCTAAAGTATGTTCCGGGTTATACGATTTTGGCTGAATTGGTGTATCATAGAGGAATTACTTTGAGGTTCAGATCATGAAATATATGTTATGGAGTGTTGGTCTTGAGGAATTCACATTGGGAGTGATGATCTTGTTACTTAGGTAACAATTGTGGATTCGGTTATCTGAGGATATGCTTAATGGATTAGAAGATTGGATATAAATGGTTGAGTGATGATAAATGAAGTAGTTTACGGATTTTGCTATTGATAATGAACAATGATGATTGGATATAAATTTTTGGGTTAGTGCTTTGATCTTATGCTTTTGATCATGTTTGGCTAAGTCGATGTTTGACTTGGTATTTCGGAGTTCTTGCTTGGAAATGTGATTGATGGTCGTGATGGTTCTTCTTTGTGGTTTGGCCAACGGTACTTTGATACCGAATGACACTTGTTTGTGTCAATTTGTTGCTTGACCTATTCTCTAAATTTTGAGGACGAAATTTTGTTAAGTGGGGTAGAACTGTAACGCCCGATTTTTCGTTAATTGATTTTTTTTACGGAATTTTCAAAATTTTTGGTATTTTACCCTTGCGGAATTTCCGGGAGTCTTTCGTTAAGAAATTATTGTTATAATTAATTTATTCTCTGAGAATATTATTTTTACTTTTAGTGTTTATCGTTATTCGGTTTGTTTGGGAGCAATTGGAGTTCCGGGACGAAATATAGAGTTTATTGTAGTTTTAGCCGAAACTACGTCGTTTTGGATTAAAAGAAGGAAAAAAAATAATAATAATAAAACTGTAACGCCCCGGATTTTTGTTAAGTGGGATAGAACTGTAACGCCCCGGATTTTTGGATACTAATTCCTATGTATTTTCATAATTTTTTAGAATTTATTTTCCAATTTTACCTCAAGACTTTTCCAGGAATTTATGGTCAAGGAATATTACATTTGCTTGGAAATAATACTTTTATGAGGAATTTTTCCTTGTTCGATTTTTCTTTTGGGAATTTAATTGTGTTTCGAGGTGAAACGCAAAGCTTGAGGTGGTTTTGATCAAAACTACGTCATTTTAAGAAAATCAAAGCACAAAACTCAACAAGGCAGGCGTTTTGACCAACCTTTGGGCGCGTTGACCTCAGGTGCTGAGAGGACGAAACGACGCCGTTTTTGCTGACCAAACGACGTCGTTTCACGCGTGGCCGAACCCTAGGTTTTACCTTAGCTATTTATTCTTTCTTTTCTCTCCTCACTTCTCCTCTCTTTTCTTTTCTTCTTTTCTCCCGAGCCAGCGGTACTTCTCCCTTCCATATCTTTATTCTACATACATGGCATGTAACACAATAAAACGGATATGATAGTTGTAACGGAAATAACCGGGATATAATGGAAACCGAGAGTGGGGAGTGAGTAGCACGTTGACGGTTTGTCCAATGCGGGTAGAACCTCTAGGATGGTAACTCGGGCTCGGGTATAACCCTTAAACGGGAGTTAGACTAAATCGGGTCCATGCCTAGTAATAAAATGTTATAACCCAAATATAACAATTGGACTTAATAAGACTGGGCTTTGTGCCCAAGGACATATGTGGGTTCCATGTGTGAGTTCCTTAGTGGATTTGATGGTTTGGGCTTTAGGCCCAAAGAAGATGTAGGCTTTGGCCCAAGTGATATTTGGACTTAGTTGGGCTTGAAGCTTGTGAACTTTAGGCCAGTGACACGAAGGAGTTGTAGACTAAAGTAAGAATAGACTTTTGGGCTTAGGCCTTACTCTTGTAGTGACGTGCCTAGAACTCACGGTTAATAAACATAATCGGGCTAGAATGCTTAAGTCGTAACAGTGATATAATTGCATAATTAGCATGCATCGACCATGTCCTATGTTTGACAAGTACGTGACCTTGTTGTGTTAAATTATAGGATACGTCGAGGCAAGACAGTGTACCCAGTTTTCCGAGACAATCTTAATAGCTCAGGTGAGGACTTATAAACCTTTGTATGCATTACTGCCTACAATGCTCGGTTAATAAACTTGGAACAAGAAGTGGTAATACTTGGTTGGTATTGTATGCTATATGCATGTATTCTTGCTGTGTTGGTGTTCCTGTGTGCACTTGTATCTTAATGATGATACCTTGATGCAGTATGTCTGATTACGTGTATTACGTGCCTGTTTGATATGATATGCCAGTTGAGCATGAGTTTGTTGGTTATGAGAAATAACATGTGATATGACTTTGTGGTTCGTGTGGTGACTTGAGGGCTGGAGGCCCGGATTTGAGAATAAGATATTAAATCCACACAAGCCTGTTTGATAATAACGTATGGAAAAACTCTTAAAGCATAATTGAGAATAACGAACTATAATATTCTACTGTGGGGCTGTTGACCGGTTGGTTCGAGCGGGAAGTGATACCCCTCGGGATTGCATGCGGGATAGCATGGTATATGCGGTTTAGCATATGGGTCTGTGATGACCGGTTCTACCTCCCTCTTTCTATTTCCCCCGTTCTACCTCCCTCTTTCTCTCTGTCTGTCTCTCTCTCTCTCACTGATTGTATTGGGCCTTGCCCTGTTTATATTAGGCTTATGCCTGGTTGTCTCATGAGACGGGACCGAGCTCGACGCACACAGTAGAGGGCCCTAATAAAATATTAAACCTTAAAAATAATAAAATACAACGATAATAATATAAGTAATGATAAGTGATGGTTTGAAGTCTGATGATGACTTGTTTTGTGTATAGTGACTTGATGTGCACTATGATTTCTACTGCCTGATGCCGGTATTTGTAGTTGATTTGTATTTGTATACACTTGTTTATTTGTTTGCGGTGAGACAGTGGTTGGTCTCACCCCCTCACAGTCTTTTTCAGGTTAACTGCTCATTGAGCAATGATGCATATCAGCAGGTGGCGGCGTTATCCTCTCCTCGGGTCGGATCCATAGGGTTCATTGCATGCATGTTGCTATGTATTTTTGTCTTCCGCTGCATACTTGATTCCATTTTATTATTTATTATTTGAATAAATGTTGATCATGTTGTTGTTGATTTTCTTGTCCGGGGATTGATGAGGGCAATTTAGTCATTTTATATTTAAATTTTATTTTATATTAATAAATTGGGACACGGGCGTTTCATACACGTGAGGAGCTTTTCTACTAACAAGTTTCTTGCTAGTTTCTTTTATAATGTCTACTGGTAGTGAGTCTGACCGACCTATTGTGATGGCCAATCTTAAGGAGTTCTTTGATCAATTGAAAGCCCAGATCAAGGAAGTTGGTGAAGGATTGGTGAAGACTAATGCCAAGATAGATCGACAGGGAAGAGATATGGAAGCTTGCCTAGCACGTCAAGAAAGAGTAGTTTAAGAGCTTTCTGAGAGCATTGTCGCGCCTAGGGCCAAGGGGAGAGTGTAAGCTCAAGATGCTAGGGCAGAGGAGGAAGAAGTTGATCTGGAGGAGCAGTTTGGCGAGGTTAATCAGAGGATACCTGCTCGAGGACGACATGAAGAAGGAGGAAGAGGCAGTGGCGCACACAATTAACCACTTAGGTTTCTTGACTGCCCAGTTTTCAACAGAGAAAAGGGACCAGTGCGCCTAGATCGTGATGTGGGGTCCATCAAGATGAAGATTCCATCTTTTCATAGTACTAGTGATCCTGAGACATATATAGATTGGGTACAAGACATGGAAGCTATCTTCGATTACCATCAGTATTCTGAGGAGAAGAAGGTCAAACTTGCTGTTGTGGAATTCAAAGATTATGCCAAATCTTGGTGGCACAAGCATGTTACTGAAAGAAGGAGATATGGAGAGCTATAGATAGAGACATGGGCAGAGACGAAGAGGGTAATAAAGAAGAGATTCGTTCCTGCCTCTCATCAAAGGGAGCTGCTTTATAGATTCCATTCGATTAAGCAGGGAACCAAGAGTGTAGATGAGTACTGGAAGGCACTTGAGATGGCAATGAATCAAGCCGGGCGTGAAGAGGATGAAGAGTCACTTATGTCGAGATTTTGTTATGGTTGAAATGCTGATATTGCTAACGTTCTTGAGTTGCAACACTATGTAGAAATTGATGAGATGGTAGCTCTAGCTTCTAAGATAGAGAAGCAACTTAAGAAGAAAACTTCAAGCTATAGCAATTGGAATTCCAGTTCCAAGTATTCCAAGCAAGATGCGGGGATCTCCGGCAAGCCTGTTTTAGATACTCCTAAGACAATTCCATGGAGAGCAAAGGAGGAGTAGAAATCAGCTGAGCAGAAGAACCCCCAATGCGCCACAGAAAATCACTAAAAAGACAAGCAACATCAAGTGTTTCACGTCTATAGGGCTAGGGCATTATGCGTCATAATGTGTCAACAAGAAGGTGATGCTTACCACTGAGTATGGAGAGGTGTATTCTGATAAAGAGAGGGAGGTTCCTGATGTCGATCCTACATTGATTGGGATGCCAGAGTTGGAGGATGCAGTCGATTTTGATGATGCAGAAGAGATTGTTCAGAGAATGTGTGTAACAAGGAGGATGCTCAATATTCAGCAAATGGAGGATGGAATTGAGCAAAGGGAGAACATCTTTCAGACTAGATGTTTGGTGCAAGACAAACCTTGTAGCATGATCATTGATGGAGGGAGCTGCACCAATGTAGTTAGCACTATGCTAATGGAGAAGATGGGGTTACGGAGCCAAAAGCATCCATGACCATACAAGCTTCAATGGTTGAATGATAGTGGTGAGATCAAGATAACCGGGCAAGTACTTATATCATTCACCATCGGAAAGTATTCTGATCAAGTTTTATGTGATGTTGTACCTACGCAAGCATGTCATATTCTGTTGGGAAGGCCTTGGCAATATGATAGAAAGGTGTTGCATGATGGCCATAGAAATAGGTATACAATAAGCATGGGAGAGAGGAAGGTGGTGCTTGTGCCAATGTCACCTCAAGAAGTTTATGAGGATCAGATATTTATGCAGAAAAGTGTGGATGCTTGGAAGAAAGAGAAGGAGGCTGATTTGGCCAAAGTTAGTGAGAAAGAAAGGATGTCTGAGAGTCATGCAAAAGGAGAGTAGAAATTGAGTGAAAATAAGGCGTTGGTGTCGACAACAAAAGGAGAGGAACAAAAGCAGAGAGATGTCGACACCAAGGAGAGAAAATCATAGGAGAAAAAGAGTCAGAACTTTTATGCAAATATCAGGGATATGAGGATAGTTTGTGTGAACAAAAGAGAGATGTTAGTACTTTTATATAAGAATGCTTATTTATCTAACACTGACCTTAACCCAGATTTGCCTAGTTCTGTTGTTTCTATTCTTCAGAAATTTAGAGATGTGTTCCCTGAGGAGTTGCCTAAAAAATTGCCTCCCATTAGAGGAATAGAGCACCAAATTGATTTTATACTTGGTGCTCAGATTCAAAATCGCCCCGCATATAGGGCAAATCCGGAGGAGACAAAGGAATTGCAAAGGCAAGTTGATGAGTTGCTGAAAAAGGGACACATCCGACAGAGTTTAAGTCCTTGGGCTGTGCCAGTTATTCTAGTGCCAAAGAAGGATGGATCATGGTGTATGTGTATTAATTGTAGAGCAGTCAACAAAATCACGGTAAAGTATTGCCATCCTATTCCTAGATTGAATGATATGCTAGATGAATTACCTGGTGCTTGTTTGTTTTTAAAGATTGATCTTATGAGTTGTTACCATCAGATTAGAATGAAGATTGGTGACGAATGAAAAAGTGCTTTTAAAACAAAATATGGTTTATATGAATGGTTAGTTATGCCTTTTGCATTGACTAATGCATATAGTACTTTCATGAGATTAATGAACCATGTTTTGAGATAATTGATTGGAAAATATGTGGTTGTCTACTTTGATGATATACTGATCTATAGTAAGAGCATTGATGAACATGTGGAACATCTTAGCCTTGTGTTACAAGCATTGCGACAAGAGAAGTTATATGCTAAGATTTCTAAATGCACTTTTTCTATGGATCATGTTTTCTTTCTTGGTTATGTTGTAAGTGTTAATGGTATAGAAGTTGACCAAGACAAAGCAAAGGCAATCAAGGAGTGGCCGACTCCTACAACAGTAAGTAAGGTGAAATCTTTTCATTGACTTGCTAGTTTTTATAGGAGGTTTGTGAAAAATTTCAGTTCAATTGTTGCTCCTTTAAATGAAATTGTTAAAAAGGAGGTTCGTTTTAGGTGGGGGGACAAAGAGAATTCGGCTTTTATTCAATTAAAAGAAAAACTTTATTCTGCTCCTATATTGAGGTTTCCTGACTTGAACAGTACTTTTGAGATTGAATGCGATGCCTCTGGCACAGGAATTGGTGTTGTTTTACTGCAGGAAAAGTGCCCCATTACTTATTTCAGTGAGAAATTGAAGGAAGCACAACTCAATTACTTCACCTATGACAAAGAGGTGTATGCCTTGGTTAGGGCATTACAGACTTGGCAGCATTATCTATGGCCAAAGGAGTTTGTGATCCACACGGATCATAAGATCTTAAAGTATCTAAAGGGCCAAGGTAAGCTAGGTAAGAGACATACTAAATGGCTTGAATTCATTGAGACATTCCCTTATGTTGTTAAATACAAGCAAGGAAAAGATAATATAATTGTTGATGCTTTGTCTAGGAGATATGCTTTAATTACTTCACTTAGTTCTAAGTTGTTTGGAATTGAGCATATAAAGGGTTTATGTAAATTTGATTATGACTTTGCAATGTTGTATGATGCGTGTGAGCATGCTTCTTTTCAAAAATATTTTCACCATGAAGGTTACTTGATGTGTGAGAATAGGCTTTGTATTCCTACATGTTCTATGCGAGAGTTGCTTGTTAGGGAAGCTCATAATGGTGGATTAGTGGGACATTTTGGCATTGCTAAAACTTTAGACATCTTGTATGAGCATTTTTATTGGCCTAACATGAAAAAAGATGTGGAAAAAGTTTGGGCAGGTTGCATCCCATGTCGACAAGCCAAGGGTAAGGTACAACCTCATGGTTTGTACACTCCTTTACCTGTTTCTGATAGTCCTTTGATTGATATATCTATGGATTTTGGGATTGGATTACCTAGGAGAAAGAAAGATAGAGATAGCATCTTTGTTGTTGTTGATAGGTTTAGTAAAATGTCATATTTTATTGCTTGTCATAAAACAGATGATGTTGTGCATGTCGCTGACTTGTTCTTTAGGGAAGTTGTTCGTTTGCATTGCATTCCTAGGACAATTGTATCCGATAGAGAAATTAAGTTATTATCACACTTTTGGTGTGTTTTATGGAGTAAATTAGGGACCAAGTTGTTGTTTTTTAACCGACCATAATAATTTAACTCAATGATATCCTCTAGTTTTCCATAGTATGGTAACTCTGCTTGCCTTGCAGTTCTGTCCACACTAGACGCAACACAAGATGTATCTGAGAGTAGGTAAACACCACTGTTTTGTATTTTTAATCCTTGATCTCTAGATATAGTCCAAAACTTGAAACTGTTAATGTTATAAGCATTAAATCTTCTTACACTTGGCAGTGGACCTCATACTAGGAATTGTTGATCGGTAGACATCGTACTCGACCTATTCGGATTGATGTTCTAAACAAAAAATATTTATTCAGATGAAGTTAACTAAGTTGTAGCTAGAATAGGATATAACATGAAAATTAAGACTAATGCTATACTCTCACCAATTTTCGAAACCAATCAACAAACTCGTTGTTAACTTTCTTCTTAATATCCACATTTGAAGGTCATCGCCCTTTGGAACTCCTTCTAATGTAAGTTCGAAACTCACTGTAAGTGTTTAACAAGAATGCTCAAAGTTTTCCAAAACCTAAGATTTTTAAATAACTTATTGTATCTAAATTGTTGATGTACTCGATGAACGGTTGAACAGCTTCACAATTAAATAGCACATTTCTGTGTGCTTGAGTTTTCTCCAAAGAAGTCAATGGCAATGTACGAGCACTTCCTACAAGTTTTCCTTGTGGTGGGAATAAGGAAGAAGTTTCGGTAGCATCAACCACATTTGGTTCATCATTTACACGGCATGGCCTATTAAGTCTTGACTCGATACCCTCGAAGTACCGAGAATAAAAAGTTAAAGCCTCTTCAATTAAATGTCCCTCTGCTATAGAAGCTTCAGGTTCTGCCTTATTGCCAACGAGATGCTTGAAATGACCTAAAAAACTAGGTTAAAGTGACAACTATTAGAATAAACATTTACTTAAAATATTACTGCAGAATTAATTAATCCAAGAGATTTACCTCTCAACGAAATACATCCACCTGTAGTGTACTGGGCCACCTTTTATGGCTTCATCCACTAGATGTAAATCCAAATGAACCATCACAGTCATAAAAGATGGAGGAAATATATGCTCTAAGTGACAAACTGTAAGCACTATTATGTGTAACGTCCCGGCTTGTCGACTGTCACTATAGACCAACACGGGACCTTTCCAACATGCTTTCTCCTCACTCGCACGTTTCCGGGGAAAACTTCCCAGGAGGTCACCCATCCTAGATTTGCTCCAAGTCAAGCACATTTAACTTTGGAGTTTTTCTAGAATGAGCACCGAAAAGGTACGTGCACCTTGTTGATATAGTTAGTACCCATCAAACCGTTTAAGCTACTCTCAATTGTACTATCCCACACCTGTACAACCTCGAAATAGCCCTAACTGTGCAGCCCCATCCCTACACAGTCTCAGGATCTCTCCTATTCTAGTGTGGATCGGTTCATTCCCGTGCCCCTCCGTCTAGAAGCCTGCCAGAAGCAGCACCTTGTCCATGCTCATCCCAGCACCGGCATACACTTCCCGCCCTCATAGACCCCGGGGCGTCACAAGCCCACCAGTTTCTGCTAGGTTTGTCCCCAAACCCTGCATTGTACTAGAGGAGTCCTGGAGCTCCGCTACCAACTGTAACGTCCCGGCTTGTCGACTGTCACTACAGACCAACACGGGACCTTTCCAACATGCTTTGTCCTCACTCGCACGTTTCTGGGGAAAACTTCCCAAGAGGTCACCCATCCTAGAATTGCTCCAAGTCAAGCACATTTAACTTTGGAGTTTTTCTAGAATGAGCACCGAAAAGGTAGGTGCATCTTGTTGTTATAGTTAGTACCCATCAAACCGTTTAAGCTACTCTCAATTGTACAGTCCCACACCTGTACAACCTCGAAATCGCCCTAATTGTGCAGCCCCATCCCTACACAGTCTCAGGATCTCTCCTATTCCGGTGTGGATCGGTTCATTCCCGTGCCCCTCCGTCTAGAAGCCTGCCAGAAGTCGCTCCTTGTCCATGCTCATCCCGGCACCGGCGTACACTTCCCGCCCTCATAGACCCCGGGGTGTCACAATGTGACAATCGTGACTCTTTAGTCCGAAGATTGTTTTTTTATTCAAATCGGCACAACGAGAAATATTACTGCAGTATCCATTAGGAACTATGACATGCTTTAAAGTATTGAAAAATGCCTTCTTTTTAGATGCTGGAATTGGAAAGACAGCACGTGGGAATCATGCATTATCATCCGGCCAAAGGTCATGCTTCACTCCTATCTTTTGCAAATCTTTTATGGCCTTGATATGATCCTTGGACTTGTCTTTGTCATTGAGCAAAGTGAAGATAACATTGTCATGTATATTTTTTCCGATGTGCATGACATCCAAATTATGACGCAATTTATTAAATTCCCAATATGGAAGATTAAAAAAAATGATTTTCTTCTTCCATTGTTGAGTTTCAGTTTCTTGAACCTTTATAACTTTGGACCTTTTCCTTTTACCAGTCACAGTCACATCAGTCATATTAGGTGGCGGTTTTCCCAAAAGTGATGTCAATATTCTTCACCTGCTGTAGGATGTCGGACCCCTATAACTTCCTACGTGGGTTTCTCTCTTCCACATTCCCACCAAAGCGAGCTCTCTTCATTCTGAACCCATGGTTTCTTGCTAAGTGACGACGATGACCAAGGAAGCACCACTTTCCACTGCGAGAGAGTCGACATGGTTCTGCATCAAAACTACACACGGGAGAAGCATATCTAGTCTTTGTATTCCATCCAGATAATAACTCTAGTCCTGGAAAATCACTTATTGTCCATATAAGTGCAACCCGCATTATAAGCATCTCATTCTTTGAAAAGTCAAATATTTCCGCACCCTCCCTCCATAACTCAGCTAACTCCTTAATTAATGGTTGTAGGAATACATCAATGTCATTTCCAGGCCCACGTTCGCCTGGAATAATCATTGAAAGGAAGAAATTTGGCTCTTTATTACATAACCAAGGAGGACGATTGTCTAGAACTAAAACTAAGAGCCAAATGCTATATTTACTACTCATCATTCCAAAAAGATTGAAACCATCAGTAGCTAAGCCTAGGTGAACATTCCGAGGATCAAAAGCAAATTTAGGAAAAACTATGTCAAAACTTTTCCAAGCCTCACCATCCCTTGGATGCCTCATCAATCTATCATTATTAGGTGCTTCCTTATGCCATCTCATATACTCTGCAGTTTTAGAGGACATGAATAGTCTTTGTAAGTTTCAATGGAAAATAACCCAAAATTTTTGCAGTTTTCTTCTTCAACTTCCTATGACCTGAACGAACAGTGTCATTACCATTCTCCTTATTAGCGTTCCACTTGGAAGTATTACAGTGTTTGCATACTTCCTTATCAAGGTCATCTTCCCAATATAACATGCAATTATTTGGGCATGCATGTATCCTAATGTAGCCAAGAGAAAGCTTGTTAATAGTTTTCTTAGCCTCATAAAACGAATTGGAAGTTGGCAAAAGGGAATGCATCTTTCAACAAATCGATAATCATTGTCATGCCTTTGTTACTAGTCCCCAACAAGCACTTAATGTGATATAACCTTAGCAAAAATTCCAACTTTTAAAACTTACATCCCTCTTATAGTGCTTGTCTTCCATCACCAAGTAAGTCAACATAGTCTTGATAATTTGAACGAGGTCCATCATTTGATGTCTCTCCTTCACTATCACCAAGTAAGTCAACAAAGTCTTGATAATTTGAACGAGGTCCATCATTTGATGTCTCTCCTTCACTAACATGTGATGGACCTTTATGAGTGGCTTCATGTCTTAAGTCCCCAAACGCTTCATTAACCAATAAATCAATAGGATTTTCCAAAGGCTTTTCTAATTGTGTGAGTCCCATATCTGTGATAGGGTGTAAGACATGTTTTTCACCATGAAAACTCCAAATAACATAACTCTTAGGGAACGGCTTGCAAATCAAATGGTCGAATACTATGTTTCCAGGTTACCACTTTTTGAAACCACAAATCGGACATGGACATTTTATTCTATCTCCAACAGCAGCATTTATGAATGCAAAGTCAAGAAATCGTTCTAAACCGTTCCAATATTCAGGAGTGTTAAACAATAAAAGTCACCTACAAATTTAGCTTTAATACAACCTAATTCCTCAACTAACACATATGATGACATGCTCATATAAATATATGACATATAGTAAATAATAGGATGGAAGTTAAAGAGCATACTGTAGTGGGTAGTGGCGTCCTTTGATATGGCAAAATGATTAAGTCTGAAACTGCAAAAAACAATTAGCATTTGCATTAATATTTGCATTAAGCTAAAAGAACTAAACGCCGAAAAGAAAGGTCGTGTCGTTATTACAATCCAATTAGCATTTGCATTAAGCTAAAAGAACTAAATGCCGAAAGGAAAGGTCGTGTCATTATTACAATCTGCAAAGAGAAGCTACACACACAAAAGGAACTAAATTTCATATTAGCTCACTTGGAAAACTAATATTAGAATAAAATTCAGGTTTCTTATTAGTATTTGGGTGCTTACAAGAAAGAAAATGATACGGCAACAGTACCAAAACAAAGCTAGATAGCACCTCCAAATCAATCAAAGTCTCCAAGATCAGCAACAAATTCAACCAAATTAGGGTTTCAGCAATTACTTCTATCACCTCAAAATAAAGCAAAGTTGTTAAGCAACAATAGAGTAATAAAAGCTAGGAATCTTGAATACGCCACAAGCAAATCAATCACTTGATAAGTAAACACAATCCCTCAAATAAACAAGAAGAAATCAATTCTAACTTATAAATAACCAAGGTAAGAAAACCTCAAACTTTTATTATCAAATTGCAAGAATAATATATCTAAAATATGAATTCCAAAGATCTTATTTATACTACTAGTCTAATACTAAACCTACTTGGACTTGTAAGCTAAAATAATAAAATAACACTATAAATACTAAGTCGGCCAAATTGAAAGACATTAGTTTTTTTTGCCGACTTTGAAGAATAGTCCACCAATATTGATAATGGCCATGACACCTAATACTATTAGTAAAATAGGCGTAGGCCTAAGCCCATGACACTTGACAGTAATAATAAAAAGAAACCCCTCAAGTCGGCAAAAGGTAGTGCCTTTATGGACAATTGCCGACTTTGAGTTGTTGCCCACACCACAAAAACAATACTAATTAAATAATAGGCCATGTCCACTATAATTAAATAATTAATGACTAAATTAGACAGCCCACTTAATTAATTAAATCATGAGTTTATTTATTAATTAGTTGATTTAATTAATTAAAAGGCTCATGGTCCTCTTGCCCAATGGCTAAGTGTTAGCTCTTGTCTTGAAACTCCTCCAATGTGAGAACACATGTTGGCTTCTTCTTGAACTCCTCTCCAAACTTGATTAATTTTCCTTCTTGAAGTTCTTGATTAATCCATGATTGTGCAAAGTATAACATGTGATTCTTGATCATCTTTGAATGAACCCTTGTGCTTGGTCTTTGAGGCAAGCTAGTGGCACCATCTCCTTCATCAGTTCCACTTGGTGCTTGCTTGCTTGCATCATTCCCTCCCTCCTCAAAAGGATTCGTCCTCGAATCTAAACCTGCAGTGTCAAAGGGAGAAAGTTCAGCAACATTGAAAGTAGCACTTACAATATACTCACCAGGCAGATCTATCTTATAAGCATTGTCATTGATGCGCTCCAACACTTGAAAAGGACCATCTCCTCTTGGATCCAATTTAGATTTTCTTTGATGAGGAAACCTCTCCTTCCTAAAGTGCACTCAAACCCAATCTCCAGGTTCAAACTAATCAAGCTTGCATCCACGATTAGCTCTTTGTGCCACCTTAGTGTTCTTCTCCTCAATGTGCTTGCGAGCCTTCTCATGAATAGCTTTAACCAACTTAGCTCTTTGATGCCATCTACATTAACATTCTCATTCAAAGGTATAGGCAACAAATCCAGAAGGGTTAGTGGATTAAAACCATACGCAATCTCAAATGGAGAATAACCTGTAGAATAATGAATGCTCCTATTATAAGCAAACTCAATCAATGGCAAACAATCTTCCCAAGTTTTCAAGTTTTTGCCCACAACAGCACGCAATAAAGATCCTAAAGTTCTATTAACCACTTCAATTTGACCATCAGTTTGAGGATGACAAGCAGTAGAAAACAACAACTTGGTCCCTAACTTACTCCATAAAACTTGCCAAAAGTGACTCAAGAACTTAGTATCCCTATCAGAAACAAATTGTCCTAGGAATGTCATGCAAACGAACTACATCCCTAAAGAACAAATCAACAACATGTGAAGCATCATCAGTTTTATGACAAGTAATAAAATGAGCCATTTTACTAAACCTATCAACAACAACAAAGATGCTATCATGACCTTTCCTTGTCCTAGGCAATCCAACCACAAAATCCATAGATAAATCAGTCCAAGGAACATCACGAACAGGTAAAGGAGTGTACAACCCATGAGGTTGCACCCTAGATTTGGCATGTCGACATGTGACACACCCATTACAAACCTGCTCAACATTCTTCTTCATATTAGGCCAATAAAAGTATTCCTGCAGAATGTCAAGGGTTTTAGCAATACCAAAGTGACCCATCAAGCCACCATCATGAGATTCCCTAACCAAAAGCTCACGCATAGAACAAGCAGGAATACAAAGTTTATTCTCACGAAATAGATATCCATTATCTCTATAAAACTTTTGAAAACCCAGATTGTTCACATGCATCATACACATTAGCAAAGTCAGGATCAGATTTATACAATTCCTTAATATACTCAAATCCAGTCAACTTAGAACTAAGAGAAGAGATTAGAGCATACCTCCTAGATAATGCATCAGCAACCACATTATCCTTACCTTGCTTATAGCGCACAACATAAGGGGATGTCTCAATGAATTCTAGCCACTTGGCATGTCTCTTATTCAGCTTACCTTGCCCTTTCAGATACTTTAAGCTTTCATGATCAATGTGGATCACGAATTCCTTAGGCCACAGGTAATACTGCCATGTTTGTAGTGCTCTCACTATTGCATAAAGCTCCTTGTCATAGGTAGAGTAATTGAGTTGCGCTCCCTTCAGCTTCTCATAAAAGTAAGCAATAGGTTTCTTTTCCTGCAAAAGAACAGCACCTATGCCCATACCAGAGGCATCACGCTCAATCTCAAAAGTAGAATCAAAGTTAGGCAATCTAAGAATAGGAGCATAACACAATTTCTCTTTCAAAGTCTCAAATGCCTGCACCTGTGCGTCACCTCACTTAAGTCCAACTTCTTTTTTGACAATATCATTCAATGGTCCAGCAATGGTACTAAAATCCCTCACAAACCTTCTATAAAAGCTAGCAAGTCCATGAAAAGATCTTACCTCAGTGATAGTAGTAGGCGTGAGCCACTCCTTAATGGCTTTTACCTTCTCTTGATCAACTTCTATCCCATTAGCACTAACAACATAACCAAGAAAAACAACACGATCCATGCAGATTGTACACTTCTTAAGCTTAGCAAATAACAGTTCAGCCCTAAGTGCATCCAATACTAGCCTAAGATGTTCCATATGCTCATCAACATTCTTGCTATAGATCAGAATATCATCAAAGTACACAACAACAAACTTTCCAATAAAATGGCGCAAGACATGATTCATTAAACGCATAAAAGTACTAGGTGCATTAGTCAAACCAAAAGGCATTACCAACCATTCATACAACCCATACTTAGTCTTAAATGCAGTCTTCCATTCATCTCCAATTTCCATGCGAATTTGATGATATCCACTCATGAGATCAATCTTAGTAAATATGCATGCACCATGTCATTCATCAAGCATATCATCTAACCTAGGAATAGGATGGCGATACTTTACCATTATTTTATTAATGCCGCGACAAACAACACACATGAGCCATGTCCCCTCCATCTTTGGCACTAGAATCACAGGTACATCACATGGAGAGAGGCTCTCACGAATCAACCCCTTAGATAACTAGTCCTCGACTTGTGATTGGATCTCCTTTGTCTCCTCCAGATTGGCTCTATATGCTGGCCGGTTTGGAATTTGAGCTCCAGGGATGAAATCAATTTGATGCTCAATGCCCCTCATTGGCGGCAACTCCTTAGGTAGTTCCTCCGGAAAGACATCCACATAATCCTGCAAAAGAAAAACAACACAACTAGGCAAATTTGGATTAAGCTCAGCTTGATTAAAATAAGCACCCTTGAATAAGAGCACTAACACTTCTATCTTTTCTTCACAAGCTACCCTCAACTCTTTCGTAGATGCATAGAAATTCTGTTTCTTTCTTTCCTCTTTCTATCTCTCTTAGGTGTCGACAACACCCTCTCCTTTTTCTCTCTCTTTTGGTTTCTATTCCTCTCCTTTTGCATGATTCTCAGTCATCCTCTTGATAAGCATGAAATTACACACTTTTACAGCATGCACTGTAGTCTTTTGGCCATGTATTTAGCATCCATTCAAGCATTTAGACAGGAAATCACTTGCTTTTACACCAAATTCTACTTTCCCAGCTCTTGTTTGCTTTCAGGTGCAATTAGGTCCTTTATGGAGTGGATATTGATGATTTTGGCCCGAAAATAGTGAGGCGTTGTTGAATGCCCAGTTTCAGTTCAAACTGCACCACCGACAACGTCCAGATACAACCTGACAGCGGCGCTGCGTCAAAATCCCAATTTTTATAATTAATTTGGAGCTTGCGCCTAAATTAAAGGAGATTTTGTTAAAGATCACGTGGACACTCCTTGCAAGGAAAGAAGACCTTTTGCTGCTAGGTTTTGATAAGAAAACTTATTTTCCCAGATTTAGGGTTTTACCAAAGACTTTGTTCTCTACAATTAGAAAAGAATAAAACCCTAAAAAGAGAGCCTTTTGGCCTAGTGAAAAACTCTATTCTCAGCAACAAAAATTCATCTTTCAAAGCAGGAGAGAGTGGAGAATTCGGCTGAAGCAAAGTGAAGACCTTTAGATTTTTATTCGACTGCATGTCGCTGTTGTTATCTATTGTTGTTTTTAGTTTCTTCATGAACTAATTTCTCTTATGTAGGTTTACGGGATGTAGCTACACTTTTATGTTTGAGTAATAATTCGTGTTTTGGCTTCTATTATTCGTTATTCTTTGATTTTGTGTATGGAGAGCTTAACAGCGCAAGCGGTCTGATCACCCTCTTTCTGCACCTTAGACGACTTAGTGAAGCACCTAGCGGAGAAACTAAGAAATCAGAACGTTACATACTCAGCCTCTACCCTACTGGTAAGAGGATCTCTACTTTTAGGTTAGTTTAGGATCAAGCACCTAGCACAGCGCCCACTGCGCCCTAGATTTGGACTACAGCGAGCGGATGCAAGGTAGTCTCGACTAGGGTAGATCTATAAAGCAAGCGGATGCAATGTCACGCCCCCGCTTAGCGCGACCGGCCAGGTACCTTGCGCACCATCATGTGCCACAAGGCACCCAAAGGCCTTTTTCCACCTCAACCAAAAGCCCGTTGCCTCTGCTCGGCGGGTTACCAACATAGAAATGCGCAGCGTAAAAGGAAGCAACAACCGACAAACGCAAAGGCAACAAAGATAAATAAAAAGGATTAAA